>JAQQSV010003801.1:0-14996 GCA_028646515.1 Pseudochirops corinnae | reverse complement strand
GAACTCAAGTCTTCTTGCCTCCACGCTCAGGGCTCTCTCCACTGCACCACCTACTTGCTGCCCCTTGTAGCTGCAGGGGATTAAAGTTGTATATAAACATATTACCACATTTCTTTCTCCAATCCAGACTAGTAATGAGTCATTTATTTTTCTACTTTGCATCTTCTATCAGAATAAATAAATTGGGGGGAGGGACAGTGGCAGAGGAATGCATTTAGAAATGATTCGTAAGTAAATGGAACGCTTTCCTTCCTCATCTCCAGCTCCTGGCTTCCCTGGCTTTGTTCAAATACCAGACAAAATCTCACTTTCTCCTGGAAGGAAGCCTTTCCCCATCCTGCTTAATTCTAGTGTCTTCGCTCTATTGATTATCTTCTCTTTATTTTACACATTTTATGCATACTATGTTAATTGTACTATATTATATTTATATGTAACATGTAATTATATGTTATATCACATATTATATCTACAGCTTGCATGTACTTAGTCATTCACACGTTGCCCTCCCCTTAGATTTGTGGGCTCCTTCGAGAGTAGCTGCTGTTTTTTGCCTTCGTCTGTGCTCCAGTATTTACTTAGCAGAGGGACAGGCCCTTAATAAATGCTGGTTTATTGACAGGTTCTAAGTGGAATTGAGTAAAGTCTCTATTCATTCTTTTATTCTATCATCAAACAACTGGGTAGTGGGTGGGAGGGGGAAGCCTTGCCATTTGCCCGGCTATATATGCATATTTTCCCCTCCCTCTCCCTTTCCAGGGCCCTTATAATAATCAAATAAATACTGTCAGGATAGTGAAAACTACATTATCAGTAAACCCCACTAGGGTTCCACTCATTTTCAAGTGTCTTCCCAAATGAAAAACATTGCTGCCTGATCATCACTCCATATGTATAATAGATTACCAAATTAGGATGTAACCTTCCTGAGGACAGGGGCTTTCTGGTTTTGTTTTTTTTTTTGGAGGGGAGAAAGCAAGGCAATTGTGGTTAAGTGACTTGCCCAAGGTCACACAGCGTGTCGTGTCTGAGGTTGGATTTGAACTCTGGTCCTCCTGACTCCAGGGCCAGTGCTCTACTCACTGTGCAACCTAGCTGTCCCCTCTTTTTTGGGGTAGGGGCTTTCTTACTTTTTATTTGCACACCCAGCCTTTAGCATAGGGCCTTTTTTGGGGGATGGGGGGAAATCAGGGTTAAGTGTCTTACCCAGGGTCAGGTCTTCTTGATCAAGGGCCAGTGCTCTATCCACTGGGCCACCTAGCTGCCCCTAGTACAGTGCTTTTTCACATGTTCTTGTTCATTTTTCAGTCATGTCTGACTCTTTGTGTGACCCCCTTTGGGGTTTTCTTGGCAAAAATAATGTAGTGCTTTACCATTTCCTTCTCCAGCTCATTTTATAAATGAGAAAACTGGGACAAGAGGGTTAAATGACTTGTCCAGGGTCACTCAGTTAAGTGTCTGAGGCCAGATTTGAACTCTTTGAGTCTTCCTGCCTCCAGATCCAGCATTCTATCAGCTGAGCCACCTACCTTTTCACATAGTTTGTCTAATAAATGCTCTTTCAATCATTTGTTGACTAAGTGTGCAAAGTCAGCTACTTGTGCAGTCAGTCTGAGTGACTCCATTTTAAAAACCTAGTTTAGATTTTGGGTACATGCACAGCCAACCTGCAGGAGATGGTGGTCTGGAAATATACTCTTATACATGAACACTGGTCCCCTCTCCCTATGATTGTAAAGAGGGAAGAGCTGGCATGGTGCTAATTTCATCATGATTGTGTATGCAAAGCAACATACTTTTTGCCCTTCTGTGGAAGTTGTTTACTCTAAAAATGCAAAATGGCCTTGAAGTACTAAATATATACTAAATGCCTCATTGGCTAGGGTGAAGCCTGAACCCAGATTTCTTTTAACATAAGCATTCATTAAGAGCCTACTATACTCCAAGCTGGCAGCTAGGTGGTACAGTGGATACAGTATGGGGCCTGGAGGCAGGAAGACTCATCTTCCTGAGTTCAAATCTGGCTTCAGACACTTAGCAGCTGTGTGACCCTGGGCAAATCACTTCACCCTATTTGCCTCAGCTTCCTCATCTATAAAATGAGCTGGAGAAGGAAATGGCAAACCACTCCAGTATCTTTGCCAAAGAAAACCTCAGTTGGGATTGCACACACACACACAAAATCACTGAAACAATTGAACAACAGCATGCTTTGAACATAGTTTAAGTAGTTCGAGCAATAAAGATAAAAATGAAAAACTCTCAGCCCTTGGGGATTTTAAGTTGTAAAGGGGTTGGGAATAATGTGGATATAAAATATTAAATACAAAATATTTACGAAGTGATTTTCTGAGAGGAAGTTTCTAGAAACTAGAGGGAAATCACAATAGGCTTCCAGTAAGAGATAGGGCTTGAGAACAACTTTAAAGGAAGCTAGAGAGTCTCCAAGGTGGAGCTGAGGAAGGAGTGCATTCTAGACACAACAGCAAAGAATATGGAGATAGGATATCATGAATGGGGAACAGCAAACAGGCCAGTTTATCTGGAATTTGGAGTTAATGAAAGAGATTAATGTTCAGTAAACCTGATAGAGCAGGATTATGAAAAGCTTCTAAAGCCAGACAGAAGAGTTTTTGTTTTATTCTCAAGGGAACCCTTGGAGCTCCTGGAGCAGGGGAATGAATGACAAGGTCAGATCTGTGCTTTAGGAATAACAATTTGGCAGCTGTACGGAGGATGGATTGGAAAGGAGAGAGAATGGAAGACCAACTAGAAGGCTATTACAGTGGTCTAGGGGAGAGGTAATAGGAGCCTAAACATGTATGGTGGCTTCATAAGTGGTGAGGAGATGAAGAATGAGATAGATTGTGGAGGTAGAATCCATAATTGTAGGCAACTGATTAGATATGAGGGGTGATGAAGGTATGAATAAGCATTTATTGAGCACCTATTACATGCCAAAGAGTTGAGGATGATGCCTAGGTTGCAAGCCTGGGTGACTGGAAAGAGTATGGTGTCCTAAAAAGAAAGAAGCAAAGAAGAGGAAAAGGAGAGGGGTAAAGTGGGGAGAGAATAAGTTCTGTTTTTGATGAGTTGAGTTTGAGATGTCTATGGGGATATCCAGTTAAAGATGTCCAAGAGGACTGGAAATGTAGATTTGGAAGTCAAATGTATAGAAGGTGATTGTTAAATCCGAGGGAGCTATACCTCCTGAGACCAAGTGACCACTAGTGATCTTAAAAAAACCCCAACAAAAATCATAGGGTCCACTCTCTCCTTGAAACTCAATTTACCCTTGGTTCTGATATCACTTTTCAGATTAAAAAAAAGTGGAGAGGAAACATGTGTGAGAGAGGAAGGTATCTCTTCTTTCCCACCACCTCACCCTTCTCTTCACTCTACTACTACTACTACTACTACTACTACTACTACTACTACTGTGATTGAGGGCATAGGGCTCAAACCAGGAAGTATGGATTCCTCTGGATTTCATGAGTCCCAGGAGAAGAGTGGAGAATGAGTAGGTGACATTAGGGGCTTAAGGCAGGATGAAGTGGGATAAGAGGGAAGGCTTTTCTTCAACTGTCAAAAAGCCTGTGCCCACAATGGGGGAATCCCATTAAAGTCCAACAACTTCCATCAAGTTGACTGAACCACTCTCTCATAGATATAAAATGAAGGGACTAGATTAGATCAAGTGCAAGTGTCTTTGATTCTGTGATTCTATAATTGTCTATTGAACATTGCCCTTTATCTTGATCACCTCAGACTTAAAATGACCTCAGTTTTGATTGCTGTAAGGGGCAATTGAACTAGATGATCACTAATGTCTTTTTTAGTTCCAAACCATGTATACTTTGATGTCCCAAGACAAAAGTTACCTTATGCCACAAATAATCTCTCTTTCCAGAAGTCCCTGTTTCTTTTATGGCTCATTATTCTCCTGGTCCCTCACTACCATCTTTATTCCCTATCTCCTACATCCAATCCGTCATTGTCACAACTCTTCATCTAGGGTTAAGCCAAACTTGGACTTTTGATTAACCTCTGACCTGGTCTCCATTTCTAACCTCCTCCCCCAACTCTTACCTCTCATTGAGAAAAGTCTTTCTAAAGCATTGTTTTCATTAATAAATCCCAAAGGTCAGAAGCTGTCATCAATTTCCCCATTACATATAAGATAGCATCCAGACTTAATGACCTAGCATTCCATGATCTCCCCAGTTTAGTTGTAATCTCTGTTGATCTCATGACTTCTTGAGCAAAGCTCATTCTTTTCCCTCTTTTGCTGTTACTAATGTGCTACCTACATAGATCATTCTCATCTTCACATCTTAACCACCATGGCAGAAAGGATGCTGTAATGCAATGATCTAAGACAATTCCAGAAGACTCATGATGGAAAATGCTATCCATATCCAGAGAAAATACTATAGAGTTTGAATACAGATTGAAGCATACTATTTTCTCTCTCTTTTTCTTTCTCATGATTTTTCCCTTTTGTTCTGATTCTTCTTTCAAAACATGACTAAAGTGGAAATATGTTTAATACTATCATACATGTATAGCCTATATCAGATTGCATGCTGTCTTGGGGAGGGAGAAAGGGAAGAATTTAGAACCCAAAATCTTATAAAAGTGAATGTTGAAAACTAAAAATAAATAAATTAAAAAATACGAATAAAGATGGACAATTTTTTTTTTTAAAAAAGAACGCTGAACTTGGGAGTCATAAGAGCTAGGTTGGATTGTTACATTATACCTTACAATAAATTATTACCTCTGTGTCTCTAATCTTTCTGAGCCTCATATAAACTGGAATGAATAATTTTTGCTCTACCCAGGTCACAGAGTTGTGAGGAAAACCAGTTTGTAAACCTCAGAACACCTTAGAAAAGAGAGGAAAACCAGTTGATAAACCTCAGAACACCTCAGAACACAAAATCCATATCCTTTTCTAACAGAACAGATAGCACACATCATATGCTCGGTTTTATGGCTAGTTATCTTTTTATATCTATGTCTTGAATCCCTCCCCCCATTGTAATCTCCTTGAGATCAGTGATTGGACCTTATACTTACTTCTGTATAAGAAAGCAGACCTTGTATCTCCTTTTCTTCTTGTGCCTCTTGTTTTTCTTTTCTTTTTCTTTTTGCTTTTTTGGAGGGGGGAAGGCAAGGCAATTGGGGTTAAGTGACTTGCCCAAGGTCACACAGCTGTTGTGTGTTAAGTGTCTGAGGCCGGATTTGAACTCAGGTCCTCCTGACTCCAGGGTTGGTGCTCTATTCACTGAGCCACCTAGCTGGCCTACGTCTTAAGTTTTATTAGCTTAAAACTGCATTAAGACTTTTGGGACAACCTGTATAGGTTCTCAGTAAATACTGTATTGCATGAACTCATATCTACATAGCTAAATGCTTTCTTCACAAGAACCCTGAGGGGCAGTGTATTATTGCCATTTTACAAATGAAGTAATACTGCAGAGCTTTGCAAATGATCCTATAGCTACTAAGTGTCTAAAACAGTATTTGAACACAGGTCTCATGTTGTCCAGTACCTTACCCACAACTCCATAATAAACACCAAAATGGAGCAACAGAGGAATAATTTACCCTTAACAATAAATGCATACACAGTGGCAAAATGAAGGCAGTTATTCACTGACTTAGAATAAACTGGAAAATATGAACAAATATGAAACAAAAAAAACCCCTTCTTTCAGCTTCTAGTACTGGAGAAACAAATATAGACAAAGATAGTAGTCCGGCCCTGCCCTCAAAGAGCTTCCTTTTTAATGGAGAAGACATACAAAGCTGTTACTTTGAGCCTGGATTAAATGCAAATGAGAAAAAAAAAGATTTTCCAGTACTCACCCTTTTAAACTAGTAGTTCCAGGGGAAGTCTCTCTTCTCAGTCTTTTGGCCTCGGGTGGGTAGCCAGACTCCTTGGCTTTCCAGGAGGCCAGAGGGCCAGAGCCGAATCCACTCAGCAGAGCAGAGCTGGATGAAAATCCTCTCTAAGAAGAGGTAAATATAAAGCCTTCCCTTTCCCCAAGACAGTCCCTAGGAAAGACCCTCTTTATTTCAAATGATTATAGGAACAAAAGAAGTTTGCAAAAGAAGTTTCATGTTCTACAAAGGGAGATTCAGAATCTTTGTGCCGGAGGAAAAAACTGATTGTGTACTCAGGTGAGCTGCAGTGTTTACAAAGGTGAATTCTGGTTGGTTTTGGTGACTCTTTCCTATGCAAATTCAATCTTTGACACTTACTGCGGGGGTGGGGTGGGGGGAGTGGGGGGGTGGGGGGGTGGGGGGGCGTAATAGATTTTAAAGTGAAATCCATGGATTAGATTCAAGAACTCTGATCCACTTAGAGACCAGTCAGAAGGGTAACAGGAATAGGTACTAGATTCTAGTGCTGCATGAGACTTGTATTTTTGCAATGGCCAATGTGGGAATTTGTTTTTAGACTACAGATATTTATTAATAAGAATTTTGTTTTTCTTTTTTTGTTTTTCTCCTTTCAGTGGGGGAGGGGATGGAAAGGGAAAGTGTGGCTTCTGGAATCAGAGGAGGACCTGGATGCAAATTTTGCCTTTGCTACTTATTACCTGTGTGACCTTGGGCAGGTCACTGAAACCTCTCTAGACTTTCATTACCTAGGAAATGAGGAAATTGTATTAGCTCAGGGATTCTTAACCTAGGATACACGGACCCTCAAGGGATGGATGGGTAAATTTTAGGGGATCTGTGAACTTGGGTGGGAAAAACTACATCTTTGTTTCAATGTAATTGGTTTCCTTTCTTTATAACCCTATGTGTTTAACTTATTTAGAAACATTCTGAAAAGTCCCTGGGCATCACTAGACTGCCACAGGGGTCCGTGGCATAGAAAAAGCTAAGAACCCCTAAGTCTATCATGTCTATAATAATATAAATGATAATTGCTGTATACATATGTTAACACATTTGTTCTATCATCCTATGACTTTCAGTGGTACTCTATGGGTCTCACAAACATCTAATCAAACTCATTTTTATTTCGCTAATGCATGTCAGCCTGCTTGGTTGGAAATGACGAAAGTTGCTGTGAGGTACGACCTGGAAATGTCACAGGTAAAAAAATTCATTAGTTGAGGGCACACGAATTTTACAAGCAGAGTGCTATTTAAATTGAAGATGTTACTTCAGGTTGCCTTTGACATGTTTGCCCTCCTGGAATTTGCTGATGGATTGACCAAAGTATATTTTCACCAAGTGAAACTTTTAAAAGATTAAAAAAAAAAGATTCTTTAAAGTTACTGGCTCTGTTAGGTGGAAAAACTTCTCTTAATCAATCACTCATTATTTACTTGATTCAGCCTGGGGAAATTCCCGAGTTGGACTTGACTTTCACAGAAGAAGAAGAAGAAGAAAAAAAACAACCTGAGTATAAATGGAGAGAGAAACTCCAAGGAGCAAAAGGGGCATTATGTTGGTCCCGATTCAGCCTAAGGGGGCAGGACAGAATTCCTTTTCTTTAGGAAAGCAAAGAGTGTGGCCTTGAGAGAGGTTTTCAATTATTTGAAAGGTATTAAATTATTTAGAGGTATTTTGAATACCTCAAGAGTTATCCAATTATTTTCAATAATTT
This sequence comes from Pseudochirops corinnae, assembly GCA_028646515.1. Classification (NCBI taxonomy): domain Eukaryota; kingdom Metazoa; phylum Chordata; class Mammalia; order Diprotodontia; family Pseudocheiridae; genus Pseudochirops; species Pseudochirops corinnae. The sequence goes on along the minus strand of JAQQSV010003801.1, from coordinate 7,363 downwards.
CAATTATTCCCCACATCTGAATACTCTCTTTTGTCCTTTTTGCCTGTAGAATTCCTACCCATCCTTTAAAGCTGAAATTGTGTCTGTTGCTCTTAAAATGTCCACTCTCTGAGGGTAGAGACGGTGTTTTTGTTTGAAAGTCTTCAGCTCACTTGTTTGTTTCACAGTACCTGGCCCCTAGTTTATTATTGAGTGAGTGGTTTTGCGCCTCCTTAAAGTAACTGGGTTTAATCTCCAGGTTAGAAGGTAAACTCTTTGAGGGCAGGGCTTGTTTGTGCTTGTAATTCCAGAGTCTAGCACTTAAATGTTTGTCCACAGATTGTCAGACTGTGTCACTTCCCCATCATTCAGTAATCAAGCTTTTATTATAGCTTTGTTTTCAATACTTAGCACCCTATAAGATGGGACTAGTCCCTCCTTATTAATAAGATTCATTCTTTTTCCTGAGCAGTGCCTAGCACCTAGTAGGAGCTTAATAAATGCTTGTTCAGTTGGGTGGCACATTGGATAGAGCCTGGACCTGGAGTCCGGAAGTCTCATCTTCCTGAGTTCAAATCCCGCCTCAAGATACTCACTATACTATAGTAGCTGTACGACCCTGGGCAAGTCTCTTAACCCTGTTTGCCTCAGGTTCCTCATCTGTAAAATGAATTGGAGAAGGAAATGGCAAAGCATTTGAGTATCTCTGGCAAGAAAACCCCAGATGGGATCCAGAAGAGTCGGAGAGACCGAATCACAACAAAAATGGTTTCATTTTTTGAATTTTTAATTGCCAGAATTTCGCACAGTGCACTTAGTAAATGCTTCAAAATGTTTGCTGACTGATGCCTGATCCATTTTTCTGGTTCTCCCAGTCAAAATCAGCCTTTTCGCTTGCACCTTTTGCAGAACCTTTTGTTTTCAGCACGTGATAAACCCGTAATTGATGTTTGTTGAATGTTGACTAACTGGCTTTTACTTCAATGGAATTCAGGTATTAAACTCCTCGTTAGAGTGTGAGCTCTTTGAGGAAAGAGGCTGCTTGCTTTTTTGTCTTTGTGTTCCTAGCACAAAGCCTGGCATATGGTAGGCACTTAATAAATGCTTGTTGATCAAGCTCACTTATTTGTGTACAAGGAAGGAAACAAGCCTTAACTGTCTACTATGTGACAAGCACTGAGCTAAGGTTTTTGCAAATATTCTCTCCTTTGATGCCCTCAACAACTCTATTATCCTCATTTTCTTTTCTTAAATTTTTTTTTTTTTGCTTTTTGGAGAGGGGAGGACAGGGCAATTGGGGTTAAGTGACTTGCCCAAGGTCACACGGCTAATGTTATGTGTCTGAGGCTGGATTTGGACTCAGGTCCTTTTGACTCTAGGGTTGGTGCTCTATTCACTGTGCCACCTCGCCACCCCTGAGACTCATTTTCTAATTTAGGAAATTGAGGCACACAAAGGTTAAGTGTCTTGCTTGAGGTCACACCTAGGAAGTGTAGCCAAGTGAGACCAAGATTTTGAACTCAACTTAGAGCAAGCTCTATCCACTGAGCCTCTTAGGAAAGGGGAGAAGAGATAGTTATCTCTCCTAGCACAGAACACAGTGTTTTGCATATTGTAAATTCTTAATAAGTGTTTATGGAGGTTAATTAAATTAAAAGCTCTCAAAATTAAATATAAGTATTTAAAAGAAAAGGAAAAAAATAGAATAAAAGTGAGCTGAGCCTTAGATAAAAGCTTATCCTATGAAGAATTAAATGACCTATGTCTCCCAGGGGGAGAATTATTTTTTAAGATGACTCTAAATACATTCATTCAATTAACATTTTAAAAGTCATTACCTTGGGCATATCAATCAACAAGAATTTATTAGTGACTTGTACTGGGACATAGAGTATCCTCAGCACAGGGAGCAATTAAACCATGAGTTCAGTTCCTTTTACCTGTATCTTCGTGAACACCATAGGTGCTTTTGAACTCAGAAAACAGATAAATAAGATGGCTGCTGTCCTCCAGGAGTCATACAGTCTAGTGTGTGTGAACAGAAAAGAAATGTGTTGCACCAGATAAATTAAAGCATAATAGGCACATATTCCATCAGTGGTTCTCAAACTTTTGTTCTCAGGACCCCTTTTACATTTTTATACATCAATGAGATCCTTCCCCCTCCCCAAAAGATTTTGTTTATGTTGATTATATCTATTGGTATTTCTCATATTAGGAATTAAAACATCTTAGTGTCATCATAAAAATAGTTTTGACCTCGTATAAGGGTTATAGGGTCCCTGGGGGGGTTTGTTCAATCAACCAGTCAATAAACATTTATAAAGTCCCTACTGTGCTAAAGCATAGTACTTAAGTGATGGGAATACAGATAGAAAAAAGACAGAACCTGCCCTGTAGGGGTTTACAACTTAATGGGGAAAAATAACACACAAAAGGAATCTGAAAAGGTGGAGGTGAGGGGGAGGAAAGATCCTCCTTGGTGGGGTCAGATGAAGAAGTTTAAAGTGGTACAGTTAGTTGGGAAAAAAGGAGTGTCTGGGCTGAAGGCCCTTCTTTCTATGCTCCATTTTGAGGGATTGGTCCCAGGGCTAGAGGGTGCTGATAAAGGGTGAGTCCTGAAGCTGATTTATCTTGAGGTTGATGAGGATAAGATAAGATAAGATAAGAACCACTGTTCTTAAAGATGTCTTCTAAGTACATTGTAAATTCCTTGTATAGTATGGAATGGAACCACTTGGGTTTGAATCTCAGCTCTGCAGATTGCTATGTGACCTTGAGCTTCTTAATCTTCAGAATTAATTTTAATCTCTCTGGGCTTCAGGTTTCTAATTTGCGAAATGAAGAGTATCTGACTAGATAGATAGCCTCTGAAGTCCCAGCTTTGAATAAGTACATAAAAAGACTAAATCATAAATGATTAGGTGATTAATTTAATTCTTTTGAACTTGTCAGTGTGCTAATAGCAAAATAATTTTTTTAAAAAAAAGTACTTTTAAGAAGATACAGAGGGGTGGCTAGGTGGCACAGTGAATAGAGTACCGGCCATGGAGTCATGAGGACCTGAGCTTAAATCCGGCCTCAGACACTTAACCCCCACACAAAAAAACTAGCTGGGTGACTTTGGGCAAGTCACTTAACCTCAATTGCCCTACCTTTTCCCCTCCAAAAAGCAAAAAAAAAAAAAAATCATTAAGGGGATGGCTAGATGGCTCAGTGAACAGAGCATGTGCCCTGGAGTCAGGAGCATCTGAGTTCAAATCTAGCCTCAGACACTTAACACTCACTAGCCATGTGACCTTGGGCAAGTCACTTAACCCCAATTTCCCTGCCTTCCTCCCTCCAAAAAGCAAAAAAAATAAAAATAAAAATAAAAAAGGAAGATGAAGAGCTTTTTTTGGGAATCCCATGCATCTACTATGTACAAAGCATCATGTTAGATACCTGGAAGAAAAAGTTAAAAAATTTTTTCCTGCCTTTGAGGAGCTAACATTTTTGCCTCTAAATGAACAAGAATGAGGTTGGTGGAACAGGTTAATTATGAGTTTTGGGAAAATATCTTTTCCCCAGGAAAAGCAAACTTAGAAATCAAAGAAACAGAACATTATATTAATAGAGATCCTCAGGCTAACAAAGAAAGGACAAGAGCTAATGATCCCATCTTGAAGGAGGCCTCCACTGTGATCTTATAGACTTCCTTCCCCACCAGGATATTCTGATAAGATTATAGAGAAAATGTTATCCCTCTCATCTTTGGCAATTCCTGAGATCCCCAAATAAACATGTGCTTCCCCAAATCACTTGACATCCTATCCCTACCATTCAGTCTCCCAAATAAGGAAAGTGGCTGAGCAACCTCACCTTTTACCCAGTGAGGCTGGGTGAAACTCTCTCTATGTGTATACCTCTCTTCCTTTAGGTCACTTGCTATCCACCCTGTAATTGTCCATCAGTTGATGCTAATTAAATTTTTATCTCTTAGTCTTGCCTCCATAGTTATTGACCTCCTGACTGCAGATCAGAGTGAAAGGAATTACTCTCTGGGAAGATTTTAGGACTTCCCCAACAGGTCATCCAAATCCATCTCCTGTAACTCCTCAACGTTTCTGGACCTCATTACCTGTTCATTCTCCCTCTCCTTGGTGGCTCAGAGGAAAAGGTAATTGCTAAGTTTCCTCTTTCCTTCTACTGTTGTCCTCAATACCATTTCCCCTTCCCTTTTCTTAGGCTCCTATAGGTTATCTCCTCTTTTATACAACTTTTTAATCTGTTCCTCTTTATATGTATAAAAACACACTAATATCCTTTTAACCCTCAAGAAGTTTCTCGTTGATTTTCTACTCCACTTTGCCACTTTCCCGTTTTTCTTCTCTTCTTCACTGCCAAGCTCAATTTCTTCACTGTCTGCTCCAGAGGAGTAAAGACTGGAAAAGTAGTAAGGGGCCAGGCTATTAAGGGCTTTAATAAAGGCAAATAAAATGTTTTCCACTTGATCCTGGAGGTAATAGCTCGTAAGGAATAAAGTAATCTTCTTTACCTGCTTAAAAGAAAGGCCAGGGAAGTTCACAAACATTTGACAGGGAAGCTGAGTCACAGGGTCAGAGTAAGACCAGTATTGGGGAGTGTGAATATCAGCAAAACACCAATTCCCCAGAAATCTACCCTATGAATCATCACCACCCCTCAGGTCCAGGTTCTTTGCTCCCATCCCTCAAAGCTAGACCCTAGCCTAGCAGATAAGAAACCTTGTATAAACTCACTGGACTTTCTTGATTGGGAGCAAGAAGGAGTCTTATTCCCTTTGGAACCTGAGCAGGGTGCCAAGTTCTACCATGGGCCCAAGGGGACCTGTTTCAGATTCTCCCTGACTGCCCTTTGTTTTGTTAATATTTCCTTTTAATAAAATTGACTTCCTTTATTGACTTATTATGAGCTCCATGTTTCCTTTTACTGAACCTTTGACGTTCTGACCCTTCTTATGTCTATGTCAAGACACAGGCAATCAATTGGAGTCTATTCGGTGTCTGTGTCTGTGTGTGTTGGGGGAAGGGGATGTGGACAAATCTCCCCTATAAGATGATGACTTTGACAGCTGAGTGGACAATGGATCTGAATGGGGCCAGACTTGAGGCAGGGAGATCCACCAGAAGAGGTCAAGCGATGTCAAGAAGAATGAGGATTGAGAACAGATCATTAGATTTGGCTATTAAGCAATGACTGGCACCTTTGGAGAGGACAGTTTCAATTGAAAGGTGAGGTCAGAAGCCAAATTGCAGAGAGATAAAAAGAAAGTGAAAAGAGAGAAATTGGAGGCATCAGTTGTAGAATTTAGCCCCAAAAGGAAGGAGAGATATAGGACTATAGCTTCTGAAGATGGAAAGATCAAGTGAAGATTTTTCTAAGCATGGAAGAAAAATGGGGATTTGTTGATAATAAGCAGGGGAGCCCTCAGTAGATGGGAGAGACTGAAGATTAATGAAAGTGAGAATGATAGAGAGGGCAGTCTATTTAACAACATTCCAACATCCATCTTTATGTATTTTCTTGTCATTGAGTCCTTTCTGTTGTAGGATGTCTCTGTTGACCCCATTTGGAGTTTTCTTGGCAAAGATACTAGAGTAGTTTAGCATTTCCTTCTCCAGCTCATTTTACAGATGAGGAAATTGAGGCAAATAAGGTTAAATGATTTGCCCAGGGTTACATAGCTAGTATGTCTGAAGTCACATTTGAACTCAGGTCCTTCTGATTCCAGGCCCAGTCCTCTATCCCCTATGCCACCCAGCTGCTCTTCACAAGCATGCTGAGAATGTACCCCTTCCTTACTTCTACAGCATAGAATCGTATGCTTCAAGTCCCTGCCCTTGTGGAGCTCGTGTTTTATCGGGGGCAAAAAACACATAGATAGAAAATTAAGTACCAAATATATGGAAAATAATGTGAGAGAAGGGCACTAGCAACTGGGATGATGAATGCAGCCTTACTGTAGGAGGTTGGCACTGGAGTATTAAAATTTTTTAATGAATAATTAAATTAATTTAATTAACGTGATTAATAAATGCTATTGGGGTTCATTGTTGGAGTGAAATAAGGCACTTGCAAGTCATTCAACATCAATGAAAGAAGGTTGAATTTGCCCTAACAAAGCAAGCATATGGACAAACTTAGTTTAGCTTAGCTTCTTTTCTTTAGGATGAAGCTTTCATTTCTATGTGGAAAGGCGTCTGATCATCAACTCAGGATATGATGAAGGACACAGTGACTCACAAAGTCTTCAGAGATTCATGAAGACAGAGGAACCTTCACTAGACTCTTTATGACCTTAGATGACTGGGAAGCTGGGCTAGGGAAATGGGCCAATCAGCCCAATTCCCGTCCCAGGAGGAAAAGAGAAGGGGTGGACCTAACTCATGCTGTAGAGCTAATTACATATGCATAGTATGAACTTAATAAATGCTTGTGAAATTGAATTGCATTTAAATGGATTAATTCCATAAGGAAGATATACCTTTAACCTTGCTAATATTGTTTTCAGCTAGTCTTTTCTTCCCATGGCCGAGAAAGCCAGTGTTTCCTCCCTTCCCCAACCCTCGAATGCACAAAAGCTCCCAGAAATGCTGACTCCTCTGCATATCCAGTGTGAACTCTGCCCTATGTAAACAGACAAAAAAAATCTAGCTGCTTGCTTGGATAGGTAAAATTTTTCTGTCTACAAGATAGTAATAATTCTCCCTTTAAAGCAGACCCAAGCATAATGCAGTCTGCTCAATAGAAAGGATTCTTCTGGGCTTGCTGAGTAGATGTCAAGAGGGACCAAACTCTGCAAGTTTCCCTCTTTTAGTAGCACATTGTTGATGAAGGACGGGTTGCTAACAAATTCCTCCGTGCTGCCAGGGAGTAGGGCAAACCATTTTCAGTCACAAAGGAACCTGATGGCTGACCCTTGGAAGCCTACAGGTCAGTTTCCCTTCCCTTCTCTCAAAATAAACAAATACACAACTAACCAACCAACTTCCAACAACTTTCCAGAAATGACTTTGGGGACACTCAAACAAAGGCTGTCCTTAATGCAGTGGTTCTCAACCTTCCTAACACCGCAACCCTTTAATACAGCTCCTCATGTTGTGGTGACCCGCAACCATAAAATTATTTTCATTGCTACTTTATAACTGTAATTTTGCTACTGTTATGAATTGTAATGTAGATATCTGATATGCAGGATGTATTTTCATTGTTACAAATTGCACCTAACCCACAGGTTGAGAACTGCTGCCTTAATAGATTAGGTGAGTTTTTGTTTTAGAACTTACTGTATGATTATTTGTACTCCAGCTTTGTGGGCGATAGAAACACATCCCAATCTCCAGTACAGTTTTAATCTTGTTTG
>JAQQSV010003800.1:0-14996 GCA_028646515.1 Pseudochirops corinnae | reverse complement strand
CAGGAAGATGCTGGGACTCTTCCTACTTACTTCCAGCTGACTGGATAATGAAGACTCCAAGACCGAGTCCCAAGACGACGATCCGGATCCAGGCCGCTCAATGCAAGAGCACTGGCCTGAGAACAATCACTTAGTCCCCCTGCTGTCTGCAGGCTGCAGGAGGGAAGCTACAATGTGGAGGCGGGTGCAAAACCTCTGCCTTTCGCTTTTCCGCTCTGGAGGCCTTTTGGCCGCACTGCTTTTCTCCCCCTTTTGCAATTCCCGCTTAGCTAATTCTGAACGCTGCTCCCAGCTGCTGCTAATCCGCTCACCAGAGAGGCTCCTCCATTCCTCCCATCCAGTTGCCCCCAGGGCACAGCCACGGCTTCAGGCCAGGCTGGTTTCGGTTCGCAGTGCTGATATGGTTCCTCATAGCCGAGCTGACTTTAGTGGGAAGTATCTTTGTGTGCGTTTTGGAGTTCTAGGATTGGTTTAGAGTCCTATTTTATGGGTATTTTGGGGTGGCTATGTGAGAGCTGCGATATGTTGCTGCTGCTACGCCACCATCTTGGCTCCGCCCCCTATCAAAATTATCTTATAGCAAGGCCTTTGAAAGACTTCCACAAATGCTTTTGCTAAGTCCCCTAGTAAATCACCTCTTTGTTGGAGTCCATTAATTAAATGACTGTAAAGCCCTTTATACTTATAAATGTCAAGTGCAGTAATAAACAAACCATAAGGAATATATAGCTGGTCTTCCTTTTCATACATTGCAAAATTCCTTAGTTATCCTTTTTCACCAAATGTTCCAATAATTACAAAATATCTGTTTCTGTCTTTGTTTTACCCAACAGATTTCACTGATACCAGACACTCCAGCAAAGGAACTTCCTCTATGAAAGCAGATGGACCACTTTCCCACAATTTATAGTCTTAGAGAGCTGCTGTGTCACAGAGGAACTAAGTGACTTCCCTGGGGTCAGACAGTCACTATGCATCAGAGACAAGACTTGAATGTAAATCTTTCTTACTCAAAAACAGGGCCACTATGCCAAGCCACCGCTACCATAGATGGTGGATTTATCCTTGTAGGGAACTCCCAATGAGGAAAGTCCCTCTATGAACGCAGGTTGCTACCTGCTCCGCAGCTGATGGTTTTCGGGAGCTGTCCGTGGTACTGAGGAGTTAAGTGAATTACCCAAGGTCACAAAACAAATGCGAGTCAGAAGCAGGACTTGAACCTGGGGTTTCTTTATACAGAGATTGGCTCTCTGTTCACTACTGGGTGATTCTTGTCTACATTGAGGGGGTGTGGGTGGGCAGGAGAGTGGGGGAAACTACTGAAGTCATCAACAAACAATTGAACAGGGGGACTACACAGTCCACCACCCTATATAGCTTATGAGAAGGCATTGCTTCAAAACCTGGATTCAACTTAAGCTTGCCCCTTGTGTGACCTGGGGAAGCCACCTCTCCTTCCTGGGTCTCAGTTTCTTTATTTAAAAAATGAAGTTAGACTGGATGACCTTTGAGGTCCTTTCCTGCTCTAAAGCTATCACCCGAGGTAATAGAGGGGGTGTCTGTGTTAATGTGTATGTGTGTGTGTGAGGGGTGTTTTGTTTTTTACATGTAGGTTTTGTTTGCCCACATGAGTCTGTCTCAATGTGGCTCACAGGGAGGCAAGAGTAGACATTTCTAGCACCTCCTACTCTCACCCTTCTCCAAGGAACACTGAGTCCTGCCAGCAGAGAAAGCAGGAGATTGGGTCCAGAGCCTGGTCACTCTGCTCTCCTCAGAGAGGCTAAAATTAGATCTATCAGCCTTCTTAAATATTGCTAGTATAGAAGAATTAATTTTATATTCAAGTGATACTCCTGATTGCTATACCTTAACAGGAAAGAAGTGATCCAGGCCCTATATTTAAGGCTTCACTCCCTTCTCACCAAATGTCCATTCCACAATGAATACACATAACAAAAAACCAATTAACCATTTATCAAAGCCGATAGCAAAACAGAAATCAGAGAAAGTATATGTGTGTATATATATGTTATATATACACACATATACACATACATATATACATATATGTGTAGGTATATGTATATATGATATATGAGTACAAGAAAGCATGTGTGTATATATGTATTGCATGTGTGTATATAGATGTATGTATGTATTTGAGAATATATATCAGACAATACAGAATGAATGAGCTCTCTCATTGGGAATGAAATAATAGCTCAGCTCAACTGAGAGAGAGAGAGAGAGAAAGAGAGAGAGACTGTCCCAGATTTCTCCTAAAGGGAAATTCCTCCAAATCTCTTGTGTAGCAAGCTGGAGACACAGACATGATAGATATGACCAACTTTTCTACATGCCAATTTCTTCCAAGAATCTTTCTCTCCATTCAAGGCCATGACGAGAAGTTGTAATGATGCATTTTTTCTTTCAAAACTGGAAACATAAAGAACCTGGATCTCTCTTTTTTCCAGCTTGTCATTGGGTAACATCTCTACCAACAAAGCAAAAGCCCCATGAAATTGGCCCTTTGAACAAAGCATTACATGTAAAAAATGCTTAAGCACCTTGCAAAACTTAAAGCAAAATATAAATGCTAGTTAATATTATTAAATCAATGTGGAAAAGGAGTGGTTGTCAGGAGCCCCTTGGGCAACTAAGTGATGTAGTAGCTAGAATGCTACATTCTTAGTAAGAAGACTTAAAGTTAAATCTTGCCTCAGACACTTACTGGCTGTATGATCCTGGTATACACTAAGTGTTTAATAAATGCTTAATAACTGATTAATTGATTTGTCAATGTGAGCTTATGAGTCTATTTTCAGTCAATTAGCATTTATTGCATGTCTATGACATGCTAGGCACTATGTCAAATGCTTGAGTTACAAAGAAAAGCAAAAGCTCAAACACTGCTCTTAATGGTCTCATAGTACAATGTAGGATGACAAGCAGATGACTATGAAAGAGTAAGTTATATGGAGGGTGTATTGAGGGAAGTTCCTAAGAGAAGGTACTAAGATTAAGGAGGACTGGGGAAAGCTTCTTGTCAGTGAGGCTTTATCTAAAGTTGAAGGAAGCCAGGAAAGCTAGAGGGCAGAGTTGGTGTTTTAAGCATGATCAATTAATTGCCAACCACTGATTAAATTCCTACTATATGTATGTACATATCTATATATGCATGTGGAAGTAAATGCAGAAAAATGTAAAGAAACTAAATGCAAAGTAGTTAGGGAGGGAGATGGTGTTAGGAGTGGAAAAAATAAATAGCTGTCCTCTACCTGGAATCTCCATTGTTCATTGAGTACCTTTTCTTGAAGGGCCCATGTTTGTCTCTTTTAGGGGAGCCCCTAGACATGAGCTGTACTTGATTGGTTGTTGTCCTTCATTCTGGAAGAGGACCAAATGACATCATTATGCTAGAGTCAAATTTCAATGTGTCCAGTTGTGGCTGATCAGATGTATGTGAGCTCAGAATGCTCTACCACAGGTTGGGCACAAATAGACAGTGGGAACAATTGAGGTGGATTCTCCAAATCTACACATTTCCTTTGAGCTGTTTCAATTCTACTTTGCTCAAAGAGCACAGAACCTTCTGTGATGTGGACATGCCGTACTGAGCAGTCCTGTGCCAGTGTCTCCCATGTCACACAATCAGTGTCAAAGTTCTTGGGAGAGATCTTGAGAGTATCCTTGTATTGTTTCTTCTGATCACCATGTGAATGCTTGCCCTGTGTGAGTTCTCCATAAAACAGTCTTTTTGGCAAGCGTATGTTTTGCATTCAAACAACATAGTCAACCCATCAGAACTGTGCTCTCTGAAGCAGAATTTGAATGCTTGGCAGTTTAGTTCAAGTAAGGACCTCAGTGTCTGGTACCTTATCCTGCCAGATGATCTTCAGAATCTTCCTAAGACAATTCAAATGGAAGCGATTCAGTTTCCAGGCATGGCACTGGTAGACTGTCTAGGTTTTGAAGGCATACAACAATGAGTACAAAGTAAAGTACAAGCAAAGCTTAGAGAGATACAGGATTCCTGGCTCAGTAAGAAAGCAGATGAAATTCAGTTTTACACTGATAGTAATAATCCAAAGTGCTTTTATGGTGCCCTGAAGGTGATTCATGGGTCAAAGACCTATGGTGCATCTCACCTACTCAGTGCTGATGGAGCCACTAATCATTGATTAGTGATAAGGACATGATCCTAGAGAGATGGGCGGAACACTTCCATAGTACTCTCAACAGACCATCATCTACCAGTGATGAGCTGTACTTAGGCTTTATTGCAAAGACTTTTCTTGGAATTCTAGGGTAGGAAAAAAGCATCAGAGCAAGATGAGAAAAAGCCTGATCCCTCCTTCTTTAAGGTCAGGCTTTCACAGAACTGACTCCCCTTGTAGGATCACCTCCACCATCCCTGTCACCAGCCATAAGGGATAGATCACTGCACAATTCCATATGGTATTATAATTCTCCTTTGCTATTAGGAGTAGTTTTCAGAGGAAAGAAACTTGATTCTTCTGATAAGGGTCCAGACAGACTTGTCTGGGGACAGCGCTTAGCAGTGGCTGCCATCTTTAATAATAAAAGGAAGCATTTATACAGGGCTTTAAGGTGTAACAGGCACTTTGCACATATTATCTCATACTAGATATCCACCTCTAGCTCTGGGATCCTATGATTCTAATTCACTGATCCTCTGGGGGCCTTAGTTACCTTATCTGTAAGATGCAATTTAAGAGAGAGTTGGCTCCATGGTCTCTGAGGTTCCTTCCAGCCTCTTGCACTTGCATGATTCCAGCCACTGCCATTCTCCACCTCCAGCTCCCCAGCAATCATCCTCTTCCATCCCCCCACTTCTCCTAAAAGGGGACTGCACCATCAGGCAGAAGGTCAGGACTCTCTTCCTTCTCAGTGGGATCCTTCATGAAAAAAAGAATTGAGCCTCTACCCCAAAAGCAATGACCTGGCCATGATTCCCAGGGCCCAGACATGTCCAGCTGGTGTGGCTGTGTCATTCTCAGCCAATACAAGCTTCCTACTAGCAATGTTCCAGAGAGAAAATAATCCAAAGGGCAGGAGGAAGAGGAGGAGGGATCTGTTGGTTTGTTAGATAGTAACTGGTCAAGGCCCTGGGGACTCTACATGGAATTATGGGATCAGAGCTGGAAGGACTCACAGAGATCATCTAACCCAAAGCCCCAGTTTTACAGATGGGGAAACTGAGGTCCAGACAATCTGAGATTCCTCGGATTTGAATGTAGGTCTTGCTGGTTTCAAGAAGAGCACTCTGACTGTTCTGCCAAACTGCCTCTGCAGGGCCATGGATTCAGAGCTGGAGGGGACTTTAGCATTCAGTCAACCCAGCTCTTCATTTTACAGATGAAGAAACTGAAGCCCAGGGACGTGAAGAATACAAACAGCACCCTCCATTCTTGTCCCCGTGCCCCAGCCTCTCAGGAATGGCCTTTGGAACCCTAGAACCTCACCAGTGGGAGGCTCCTCCCTCAGGAGCCAGGGAACTCTTCTGCATCAGCTTCATGCCAAGGGGTGAAGCTGGATGTCTAGGCCTCGAGAACATAGGAAGAAATGGAGGCCATGGAGCTCTAGACTCAGAGGACTGAGGTCTTGATACTTCGTGTGTGACCTTGGGCAGCCTCTTGGCTTTCTGGGGTTTCCTTAGCTGTAAAAGGAGGAGCTTGTACCAGCTGGCCCCATCCACCTCTCAATCTCTTTACCAGATTAGCAGCCATCTGACAGCAACAGGGCCCTGTGCAACCTGAACCAGCTCACACCAGCTCTTTGGATTGTTAGATTGTCAGAGTGAGCCTTATTGTATTGGAAATCAGAAGACGCTACAAATCAAGGCTTTATTGATTGGTTTATAGATTAAGAAAGTAATAAAGAAAATATTAATTAGTGAAGATTAAACTTAAAAGCGTGTCACATTTACATTTTTGGGGGAGCGAGCCATTGTTAAACATCTACCAGTATACCCTGGTCCCGTATTATAAATGTGCGATAGTGGGAAGTCACGAGTTTGTAATCGAGGAGGCTCTTTGTTCAAATTCAGGGGAATATGGGAAATGTTTGTGATTTTGGCACTTCCAGTCTGGGACTCCCTCCATCAAGACAAATCTCACCCCATCAATGCAGCAGCCAGAGTCAGAGGACCCAGGTTCAGCCCAAAGCTTTATCTCTTGCTACTTGAGTGAATTCAATGTCACTTAACCTCTCATGTCTCATTTTCCTCATCTGTAGTCAGGGTGTTAGACTAGAAAGACACCAAGTTTCCTTCTAGATTTTAATCTATGATTTTGTGACCCATCTTAATAGGGATGAGTGACCTGTGACAAAGAGGTCACAGAGCTAGAAAGTGTAAGTGGCATCCTACTGACCTCAAGTATAAGAGTCTATCCACTGCCCTTTGTTCTCTCTGGCTAATACATGGCATATAAATGTCGATACCTTCCTGTAGAGAATGTGAAGACAGGAGAAGGCCCTAAGAAATATTACAAGGACCCTCAAAGCTTACTTTTTAAGGTTTAGACGTTAAGTGTTATGGAACATTGGGAAACTTTGAAATCTTACAGAGAGAGAGAGGAAGAGAGGGGGAGAGAGAGGGGGAAGAGAGAGAGGGAGGGTGAGAGAGAGAAAGAGGGGGGAGAGAGAGAAGGAAGGGGGAGAGAGAGAGAGAGAAGGGGGGAGGAGAGAGAGAAGGGGGGGAGAGAGAGAAATTCTTACCTTTCACTATTTTAGAACCAATGCCTATTATTCCCTGGAATTTGTGAACAAGAGAATAAACCTTGGCTTTTATTTCAAAACCCTGCAAAGCAAAGCAAGCCATTCTTCAGCTTGTGCATATCATCAGCTAATTCAGCTTCCCCAGCTCCCCCACCATCCCCACCCCCACCCCCAGCAGGCCCTCCCACTTTTTCCAGAGGGACTTAGAAAATAGCGCGTCACCCACTCAACTCCCTGTCTCTTTCTTCAAGGAAAATATTTATATGCTACCACAGAGAGGGTTTCCATGGCAGTGACGACTTTCACACAGTTGCCTTGACAACTGCTTGAGGCTGTCTTGAACAATTTGAAATCCTCTGCTTGGACAAATAAGGAGAACCTGCTAAAAGTGACATCTAGCCTATGGAAGAACCCAGGGCCTTGGAATCTCTCCATTCCCTTTTTCCTTTTTATTCCTTAATTCATTTTTCTTTTTTTTTTCTTTTTTCGTATCCATCTATCACTTCCCTGAACATTCTCTCTTGCTCTTTTATTTTTTTCTTCCCACCACCCTCAGGATGCTTCCTGAGCATTGTGCTTTGATTCACTGTGGAGGCAACTCCTGAGAGTTCTGGGAAGAGTTAAAGATGTGGCACGTAAGGGCCATGCCAAAGATAACAGGAGAGAGAACAAATAGACACATGGTCCTTTTTATAGAGCTTGGGGACCCTGCTGATGGGGACAGGAGGCACGCCTCTGCTGGCAGCTCTGAGAAGTAAGCCTGAGAGGAGAGTCTACGAAAGAAAGACTGAAATTCTCTCGTGGGGACTAGGCTGAAGACCCCACACTTCTAACAGGGTCTGGTCTCTTTTTTTTTTCATTGACTGTTTATTTACTTTTAGTTTACAAGATTCAGTTCCACAATCCCTTGAGTTTCAAATTTTCTCCCTCCCTCTCTCCCCCTCCCCCCACCATGGCGGCGTGCAGTCATGTACAGGATGGTCTGGTCTCTTCTACAGTAGATCAGTTTCCCAGCCCTCCACTGGAGGAGGAGAATAGTGGCAGAAAGCACTTTGGGCTGGGACTTCAGAGACTGAGGCAGAGTCCCAGCCCTGCTATGGGCTGGTCTTGCTCAAGACACTTCCTTTCTCTGTGCCTCAGTTTCCTCATCTGTATAATGGAGAATTTTTATGATATCATAAGCCCCTCCAAACTCTGGCTCATATTAACCAGGGCATTTTTGTCTTACTATCTATAGACCCTAACACAGTGGCTAACACATAGTAGGTACTTAATAGGTGCACACTGATTGATTATTAATTGATCAAGGACCTATACTTGTCCCCCGCCAAGACACCTACTCAACTTATTCTTCAAATTTCTCCTTCAATAGAAAATTTTTAAGTAGGACTTATCTAGGAATTAAGCCTGGAAACTCTCTTGAAAGAGAGAGAGAGAGAGAGAAGGAGGGAGGAAGGGAGGGAGCGAGGGAGAGGGGGAGAGGGAGAGATGGAGGGAGGGAGAGGGAGAGAGACAGAGAGAGAGAGAGAGAGAGAAGAGAAGAGAAGAGAAGAGAAGAGAAGAGAAGAGACAGAAAAGGAGAGAGGTGATAAAAAATTCTACAGATAGATGATAGAGATGGTGAAGGTAGATAAATAATATAGAGATAATAGCTGACAGAGATAGGTAGATAAACAGACTGACAGATATACATATAGATAACTTTTGAGAAGCTCAGAGTTTGAATCTTGTCACTGCCACTAATTGCCAGTGGGACCTTCAGAAAGTCACCTAACTTATCTGGCTTCAGTTTCATCCTCTGGGAATGGAGAAGGTAGGACCAGATGACCTCTGGAGTCTAAATCTATGATCCATTCTGTGATCCCCACGCCCCCAAACAAGCCAACCCTTATCACAAAGATTGAAAAAGAAAGGGAAAAAGCAAAACTAACCAATATATGAATCAAGCCTGAAAGTATACATAGTGCTCCACACCCATACCCCCCCCCCCCTCTTACCTCTGCAAAGAAGAAAAGAAAGCACATTTTCTCAGCTATTCTCTGGGGCCAAGCTTAGTCACTATAATCACATAGCCTTAAGCATTCTTTTGTTTAGTTCTTTCCATTTATATTATTTTTGTCATCATGAATATAGTTTCTCTGTTTCTACTTATTCTGCTCTGCATCAGTTCATATAAATCTTCTCTAGGGACTTTCTACACACAACTGGACAGAAAAATATGGTCCTACTTATGGGACCACTTGATAAATCAGGTGCTTTGAAGATGGAACTACAGCAAGCTAACAAAGAAATAATAATTGAAAAGCCTCTGGGAATTAGTAGCTTTCCCAGCTAAGGAAATCTCTTTGAAGGAGTCTGTTCACCATTGCTAGAGTTTGGTTTTAAGCTTTTCTTCATTTTGGAAATAGTTCAAGACAGAAGCCACCCTCAGAGGTCAACATTGCTGACCTGTTCTGCTCCATTCTTTCTCCCAGCCTGTATCTGATAGTAGAAATGCTTTGTAGAGAAAGAAAGCAAATTGTTTAGATTATTTCCTTTTTCATAAAAGATCTTAAAGTTAAATAGGCTCTCAGAGGCAATTCATCTAGTCTATGCCCTCCACACTATCCCTTACAAGTGGTCATTGATTTTCATCTTGGAAACCTGAAATCCCAAGTTTTCCAGGAATGGGGGGGGAGGGGGAGAAAGAACTACTTCTGAGCACCCATAATTGTTAGGTAAATTTTTTTCTTGTGTCAAGGCCAAATCTGCTTCTATAAAACTAACACCCATTGTTCCTTCTTTACCCCTTTGTGGACAAGCTGGGAGGCAAGGGACTCATCATACTCAGCTGTCTTATATATTGGGCAAATAGAAGCTTTAGAAATTGAGTATGATGGGGGCAGGTGGGACTAACCAGTGAGGGTCCAGTGCAATATTCCAAAATGTGAAGGCTTTTTTATAGAAGCAGATGCTATGTCCTTCAAAGGGCAAGGGAGGAACTCATCTATCAGTGATGCCAGTGGGGACTTTACAAAAGGACCAAGAGTCGAAAGGTACCCCTTAGTCCCATGAGACTGAGTGTATGCAGAGGACAGACTGCATTCCTGGTTCAAGGGTTTTATTAATCACTTCTCCACTTTCTGGATCTTCTCAGAAAAGATTTCTTTTATAAAGCTGATGACAGCTGGTTGATTGATATTAGTGAAAACAGGTCATAAACAATAGTGTTAGAAACCACAACCCCTATTGCTTTGCCCCTAGAGTCCTGAGGGAGGAGTAACTAGCTCACTCAGAAATCAACCTTCCAGTGTGAGCTGGGGCATGGAGACTAAGCCCGGGGCATGGATGACAAACAAAAAGAGAGTGGGCAATAGGTCGATCATTTTCAAAGTTAGAGAAAAGAATTTAGACTAGTGACCATCCCTAGAAGAAGACAACTTACCAATTTCTCCAAAAGCTTTCTTGGCATTTAGGGCTTGAACAACATTCTCACTCAGACCCCTTTAGATATCCTATTTCTACCATTAATTAGGACCTACAGCCTACTTTTATAGAAGTAAGGCTGGCAGGGCCCAGAGAATTCCCTCTGTCATGAAAACCAAACTTAAAGGCATCTTATTTGTAAGCGTGGTTGTCATTAATAATAGCAATGGACAGTAGATAGTTTAAAAAGCACCTCCCTTTAAAAAAAAAAAAAGCCCACTGAGGTAGGCACTATAGGTATTGTTATCCCGTTTTAGAGATAAATAACTTGGGCCTCCAGGAAGTTAAATCACAAAATCATAGATTTTGAGAGTTGGAAGGGACCTCAGTAGCCATTCCATACATAAAAGGAATCCCTACTATGCTACATCCAACAATGATTACATAGCAATGCTGAGGTGTTTGCTAT
This sequence comes from Pseudochirops corinnae, assembly GCA_028646515.1. NCBI lineage: Eukaryota > Metazoa > Chordata > Mammalia > Diprotodontia > Pseudocheiridae > Pseudochirops > Pseudochirops corinnae. The sequence goes on along the minus strand of JAQQSV010003800.1, from coordinate 4,381 downwards.
GTGCCAAACACTGTACTAAGCCCTGGGGATACAAAGAGAGGCAAAGATAGTCCTTGACCTCAGGCAGCTGCTATTTTAATAGGAGGCAATGTACAAAGGGGAGTGGTGACCAGAGAGGGGCACTTTGATCCAGAAGGGGACAGGGGTGGAGCAATGGCAGAATGAATTGGATTATGGAGATGGGAGATGACTAGAATTTTATCAGCCCAATGGGAAGGCAAAGAAGTAGCTGGAATTAAATTCCATTTCTTTCATGCACATCCCAGGAAAATCCAACTACTGATTCTAAACCAAGCTTTCCCTAGCCTGCAAGCACAGATGCTTTCACTAGCCCTATCTCTGTACTTCAGACTTGGATGGGGCTCACCATATGTTTTGATCTTTCCAACTGATTAAGGATGAAAAATAGTTTAGTGACTGGTTTTAAATGAATGATGCTTTAAGGAAGATCAAGCAAGAGAAATTCTCTTCTTTCCAACAACCAGACTATCTGCGTCCATTCTATGGAGATTGGCCTTAGAGCCAGGAATCTCTGGGTTCAGATCCTTCCTTGGACCCTTCAAAGCTATGCAGCCTTGGGGAAAGTCCCTTTTCTTCTCTGACCCTGAGTTTTCCTCATCTAGAAAATGAGGGAGTGGACTAGATGGCCTCTAAATTCTCTTCCAGCTCTAGAGAAACTTATCTGAGGACGAAAGATTTGGGGTGGAAGAGGGGAGTCTGTGGGTCATAGCTTGAGCAAAGACTAAAAGGAAGGATTTGAATGAGAAAAATCATAAAACTGAGTAAATTAGAATGCCTAACTTTCCATATGGCTGCTTCTCTGCTGGAAAAAACCTCTATATAAAATGATACATTTTATACACACACACACACACACACGCACACACTTTTTCATTCCTTTTTCTACTGGTAGAACTAATGACAGCACCACAAGGGCAGCATCTGTAGCAATAATCAAAGCCTCAGAAAGGCAGTCACGACTCCTGGGCTCAGACATGGGTCATTGCCATCTGGGTGGTAAGGAGGGATCTGACAGAAAAATGGGAGTGAATGGCACCCTTCCTTTCCCTCTCAAACTTTGAATGGATCTAGTGGTGCCTGCAGCAGGCGCTATTGGAGAGACGGAAGCAACAGAACAAAAGCAATCTCCCTCCTCCACCCCCACCTCCAACGTCTGAACCTCAGTTCCTGTGACACACACATCAGTGGTAGCATTTGCAGGGCTCTATTCTTCAACTCACCGGAGGTGGCTTCAGTGGACCTGATGGAGCTGCCACCTCCTTCTGGGTCCTAGAGATGACTGGCACTTCTTCCCACTTGCTTGTGAATCCTGATGGACAGGCCATGCATCCCGAGTTTGGGGATAAGCTAACTTGTACTATCTTCTACCACACCCACACACCACTCTTAGAATCAGAGGATTTCAGAGCTGGAAGGGATCTGGAACTGAATCAATCCAAACCCTCTCCTTTTTCAGGAGAAGAGAATGACTTGCCAAGAGCAAAACTATCAATCTCTAAGTATAACTGGCTCCTTAAGAGGAAAATGTCATTAAAGCAGCCAGCCTGAGCTCCCTCCCAGAAGCAGACAAGCAGCCCTTGGGAGGAGACATTTCTCCTTTCCGATATCTCTGTACTGGGGAGTCAGAGATCTTGTGCCCTGGGCAATCCCTTTAGGTTAACTGAGGCACTCTGAGACATTTGTAATCAAGGCAGAAGAAGAGAAATAGCAGCCCTCTTCAAGTATGTGAGGGCTGTCAAATGAAAGAGGGATCAGACTTGGTTTATTTGGTCCCAGAGGACAAGACCAGAAGTCATGGGTGGAAATGGGAGAGAAGCCAATGACTAGAAATCATTTGTAATTTGTATGAAAAACGACTTGCACCGTAACCCATAAACCATCCTGATAGCTCACCTTCTCTCTTTGGTGAGTCCTATAGCCCTAGGACCTCCGAAGTCCTCCAGGCTTCTAGTAAAACTCCTCAGAAATGGAAAATACTCAGGCTTGCCAGATGGGACCTTTACAATCCACATACTCACAGAACCCAAGAACTGGGTATGCTTCTCTTCACTGTGACTGTCTGTTGCTGCTCCCCAGCTCCAGCTTCTTCTTGGTTCAGGAATTCCTCTATTTGGTGCAAAGCCTTGATGTGGTCCAGGAAGTCCCCTGCTTGACCAGGACAACCTCCACTTGGTCCAAGAGGCTTAGTCCAGGAACTCTGCTGGTTTCAGGACCCCTTTATGGTCACCTCTGTTTCAAAGCTGTGGGTTTAAGTCCATGCAGCTTCAATTGGTCTACGTTGAACAGTGGCATGTTAATACCTGTGTTGATACTCCTGGGACTTTGGGTGTCCTGGATATGTAGACATCCTTCAAAAAACTGGTTGGAGTCTATGTTTAGCACTCCTCCTCTGTGTTTATTTCATAGGAAAAATGATTCAAAGACCTAGTTATGTTTAGCCTGTGAAAGAGAATAATTGTTCACATTCATCACTCTTAATTCACAATAATTCCATGTAGAAGGGATGTGGTGCTCTGGTGGCCTGGACCACCCTTCATTCTTCAGCTTCCTGAAACCTCACCCCCAGCCCTACCACATGACTGACATTACTCTCCCTAAAATCACCAATGACCTCCTTATTTTCATACAAAAAGGGCTTTTCTCAGGCTTTCATTAACTTTCTATATCTTCTGTCCACAGGTTTCAGCAGACTATAAGCTCCTTGGGGGCAGGCATTGCCATTTTTGTCTTTCCCTCAGCATCTAGTTAACAGAATGTTTAGCAAATCTCTTGAATTGATCTGAAGTTGCTCATTGAGGGAAGGAATAAGCATGCTGGCGGGTGAAGAGTGTGCCAAGGTCCCCATGGTACCTGTTTACTTTCCCTAAAGGGAAGGGAGGGTCATTGATGAGGTGCATCACCTATCCAGTACCATGCTTTATGGAACATGTGGCTAATTGCATATTTACCAAGCACTGGCTGACCCCAAAGAATGGCCCCCAAGAACACTGGAGGGCAGAAATAATGGTGGCTATGGAGGAAGACATAGTTTCAAATCCCATCTCTGGTATTTACTACTTTGTGACCTTGGGTGAGTCATTTAGCCATCATGGGCCTCAGTTTCCTCATCTGCAAGATAAGGACTTTCCAGCTCTAAATCTATAATCCTGTCTCTCGCCACCAGACCCAGTTCACTTCATAGTCTAATAGACAATTTCCTTTGCTAAGATAATAATTTCCAGGCCATCAGAAAATTTCTTATCTAAATGATGTCCCTCCTATTCCCTTTTCTGGGGCCTTTAAGATTAAGCTTCCTTGAAAATGTCCATAATTCGAGCGTAAGCTCCTTGAGGGCCAGGACCATTTTTTGCCTCTTTTTGTACCCTCAGCACTTAGCGCAATGCCTGGTACGTAGCAGACCTTTAAGAAACGTTTATTGACGAATTGGAAATAGATGCTTCTCGCTCAGTCACCGAACATTTCTCATCTATTGCCAATATTTTCTGCGCTTCCTACGTGTAGCAGAATCCAAGATCCTAGTCCCATCCCAGCACTTTCTGAAGGCTTCTCTGAAGCATTTGATGCTGCTTCCTGCCCCCACTTTCTGGTTACTTAGCGTCCTTCCTTAGCGTCCATGATTTTGCGCTACCACGTCTCTCCTCCTGCCTCTCCGTCCAATCCTTCTTCCTCTCGTTTGCCAGGTTTCTTTTCTTCTTTCTAACTGCAGGCATCGACTCCAAGGTTCCATTCCTGGCCCCATTCTCTTTTCTCTCTAAAGTCTCCCTCGATAATTTCATCCCCTCTCATGGCATTAATTTCTAGGAGAGTGACTCCAGCTCCCACCCCTTCCCTTAGTTCAACCTATCTTTCAGGTCATAAATCATACCCATGCATACTCACATTTTCCCTTCCTTGGGCATGAATACATTTTAGGCCAAAGACCAAGGATATACAAAGGCATGGAGGGTGAAAGAGGGAGGGTGAACTGGGGGCAGTAAGTAGTCCAGTTTGGTTAGCCAAATTCTTGTATGGACTTCATAATTATCTGGAGAGGCTTATACGGACTGATGCTAAGTGAGAAGAGCAGAACCAGGCAAAACCTGTACACAATCACAGACACATCGTACATATGATGACCAACCTTGATAAACTGGACTATCGTCAACAATGCACAGCTAAAGACAACTCTACAAGCCTCAAGAAGGAAGGAGATACCTAAACTCAGAGAAAGATATAGAAAGACTATAGTTTAAATGGAGACTGAAGCAAAACTCGTTATCGTTCTCTTTTATGTCTGGTTTTTCTTTTTTTTTTCTTTTTTTTTTTTTTCTTTTCCCAGTGATCACTCATTGGTTACAGCCCTTCTATATGACCAAACTAT
>JAQQSV010003799.1:0-14996 GCA_028646515.1 Pseudochirops corinnae | reverse complement strand
TGACATCCTGTGTTCTAAGGGCCCTCCCAGCTCTGATATCCTGTGTTCTAAGGGCCCTCCCAGCCCTGACATCCTGTGTTCTAAGGGCCCTCCCAGCCCTGACATCCTGTGTTCTAAGGGCTCTCCCAGCCCTGACATCCTGTGTCCTAAGGCCCCTCCCAGCTCTGACATTGTCTAATTCAATCAATCTGTGATTCAGAACTATAGCTAGAGTCTAGATACCTCCCTAATTTGAGTCTTTAGATTGAATAAAGGGACTAAACAGGGAGATTTAGGATCACTTTTCTGAGCCGCTCTCTCAGGGACCCCAGAGCCTCTTTGGCTCCACAGGCTAGAGGTGACCTAACCCTACAATGGGCTTGATGCTGGTACCACAGGCTCCCTGGCACGCAGCTGGAAGGGGTTTTAGTAATACCTTTGGCCAACATCCTTATTAAAATGAGTGAACAGAAACCCTGCAAAGCAAAGATGGTAAGGAGCTGAGGTGAGATTTGAGCCCAGATTCCCTGATGTCTGACTGCACTAGCCTATGCTCTGTTTCCCCTCCTTAGCCTCATGCCAGGACTCTGTCCTCTTCTGACCCCTGAGGCCTGGGGCTCAGGGCCCAGGGGAGGAGCGCCTGTTCCGTTCATCTGCTCTCTCCCAAGCAGCCTGTAGCGGCCCCTCCGGCCAGTCCCTGAGAATGTTGGCTCCAGACATTGACCTTGGCTGATGATTGCAGTCAGATTGCATGTCAAGTCTGCTCTGGGCGCCAGGCCGAGTTCAAGTAGCCTCGCTGCCCCTTCAGCTGGCCTGGCACTGTTATTTACATCACCTCTGGCTAAAAACCTCTCTGGAGCAGGCCAGGCATTTCCTGGCCTCGGAGAGTGGCCCAGGCTTCTCTTGCAAACCCTCTGTGTGCATGACCCTGCTGTGGCCGGGCCCTGGGCCTTTTCCATTGCTTGCTCATAGAAGCCTATTCAATTCCATAAACATGCATTGAGCGCCTGCTGTGTGTCTGTGCAAGGCACTATGGGGGAATCAGGGTTCTTGCCCTCATGGAGAGAGCTCGCAGGCTAACCAGTGAGCTAGCTAACTCAGGGGCAGATCACTCTCAGAAAAGTAGGATATGGAAAGGCATAAAGAGAGAGGTCCAAAGAAAGTAGAAATATTACTAAGAAATATAGAATGTGAGTTAGAGGGAACCTTAGAACAAAGACTTTTAGAGCATCATGGATCAGTAGGAAGAGTCCTAGATTTGAAAGTGGATATGGAGAGGAAGTGATTAAACATTTATTAAGTGTCTACTGTGTGCCAAGAATTTTTACAATTGTTCTCTCATTTTATCCACACAACAGCCCATTGAGGTCGGTGCTGCTATGATCCCATTTTATAGTTGTAGAAACTGAGACCGAGAGAGGTTAAATGACTTGCCCAGGATCACACAGCTAGGAAGTGTCTGAGGCTGCATTTGCACTCTGACCTTTCTGACTCGAGGTTCAGGGTTTTGTCCACTGTGACAGCAGATAACCCTGTCCTGACTGCTTAGGCATATTTAAAGATGGGAGACATGAATTCATATCTGCCGCCAGCATCAACAAGCTGGAGGACCACAGACAGATTGCTTTAACCTCTGGGCTGCCAAGGTATAGATAGGCAGCCATCTTTCTCAGTGGAGGTACCACACTGAAGTTTTGACGTGCTCTAGAATGTTAGAGCTGGAAGAGACCCTGGGGAGAGATCAAGCTTGGAAGAACAGGTGATTGGACTGCTTGTAAATGGGCCTGCCCTCAAGTGGCAGCTCTGCTGCCCCTTCAGCTGGCCTGGCACTGTTATTTACATCACAGATCTAAGGAACCGGGTCCCTTTGGCCCCACCACACTTGGTAGTGGGAGCTCTGTGGTCAAAGAGAGGGGCATAGCCTAAGACCCAGAGACAAAATGTGCTTTCTCTCTAGGAGGGCTCACTTTTCTCTAGAGGCAGCTGGGTGGTGCAGTGGATAGAGTACTGGGCCTAGAGTAAAAAAGACCTAAGTTCCAATTCAACCTCAGACATTTCCTGTGTGACCCTGGGCAAATCACTTCACCCTGTTTGCCTCCATTTCCGTTTCTGTAAAATGAGCTGGAGAAGGAAATGGCAAAACCACTGCAGTGTCTCTGTCGAGAAAACCCCAAATGGGGTCACAGAGAGTCACACAACTGAAAATGAATAAACAACAACAAAGTATTCTAATCTCAGCTTTACTCTCTGTGACTCTGAACAAGGTAATTCCTCTCTGTGAGCCTTGGTTTCCTCCTGTGTACAGTAAGGGGTTTGGGCTAACACATATCTCTTCCAGCTCTAAATCAATCAAGCAATCAGTCAACAAGCCTTTCTTAAGGGCTCATTATGTGCCCAGCACTGGGCTAAGTGCTGGGGACATAAAGACAGGCAAACACAGCCCCTGCCTTCAGGGAGCTCACATTCTACCTGGGGAGATAACTTACGATTCACCGTACACAGAAAATAGATGGGAAATCGTCTCCTCAGGAGGGCACTGGCACTGGGAGCAGGGGGGATTGCAGCGAGGCTTGGGGGAGAGGGACGGCAGATGGGAGAGCGCTCTGCTCTGGGCATGGGCGCCAGCTTGTGCAAAGGCAGAGTCAGGAGAGAGAGTGGGGAGTGCCAGGTGTGGCAAGAAGACCCGAGTTGCTGGATCATAGCATTTGGGGAGGGGATGAAGTCAAGGGGAAGAAGACTGGAGAGGTGAGAAGAGGCCAGGCAGGACCAAGGCTCTCCTGAGGGGCAGTTGAGCAGGGCCCTGAAGACAATGGGTGGGTGGTACGCTGGGAATGTTGAGGCAATAGATCAGCAAGCAATTATTAGGCACCCATTGTGTGCCTGTGCTAGATCTGGGGAGATAAAAATATAAAAGAAATGGTCCCTGCCCATAAGAAACTTACATCCTATCCAGAGAGAGATAACATGTATGTGTGTCTTGTGTATATATGACCATATATAGATATTTATATGTATATATAAGATACATACACATATTATATTCTGTACATATGTATTTGTATGTATTATATATAATGTATACATACACATATATCACATGTATATATTGTTATATATGCAATATAACAATGTATACGTTCTGTTATAAACAAATGTGTTGTTATTCATGTATACATGATACCTTTTCTTATATATGTATATGTGACATGTTTACATACTATGGTCACACTCACAACACACTGTATATTGTCACACACATATAACACACGTGTTTGTTATACATGCATATGAAGTGATGTATATATTTTGTCATAAATATACATATATAATACATGTATACATTATTACATGTATCTATGTAACACATATTTACATATTTTTAAAAATATAGGTATATAACAATGTGTATATATTTGTTATTTATTATGTATAATGCATGCATATATTGTTATATATGTATACATGACTCATGTATATGTAACATGTGTATGTATATATTTTGTCATATACATATAATGCATGAGTATGTACATGTAATGTACATACAGCACATGAATATATATTTGTGGATTGCACCTGTGATTTGTAAGCTCTCTGAGGACAGGAATTACTTCATTCTTTTTTTTTTTTTTTTGCTTTTTGGAAGGCAGGGCAATTGGGGTTAAGTGACTTGCCCAAGGTCACAGGGCTAGTAAGTGTTAAGCGTCCGAGGCAGGATTTGAACTCAGGTCCTCCTGATTCCAGGGCCGGTGCTCTATTCACTGTGCCACCTAGCCACTCCTACTTCATTCTTTATATTTGTATCCTCAGTGCTTAGTATGTTGCTTGGCACATAGCAGACTGATGGATTGCAGAGGGAGTCCTGGGGGTACTGAGAAGTTGAGCAGCTTGCCCAGGGTCACATAGTCTATATTTTTCAGAGGTGAGTGGGATTTGAATCCAGCTCTTTTGGACTCTTAAGAGACTGCCAAGGTTAGATATTTAGTCATTATGCCATCTAGCCTTTCCTGAGCACATACCCAGTAAATATATACAAAATAAATGTACTGGATACCTCCTTCCAGGTGCATCCCCTTAACTGGCACTAGCACTGGGAGCTTGGCTCGGCTGGGGGGCAATCTTTCTAACACTAGCTCATAAGCCCCTATTCATTTACTGGTTTCTCCCTTGTCCCATATTGACTAATTAGTTGAGTTTTTCCTCATTTTGGTTAATTAATTGATGATACATTAGTTTTTACAAAAGAATATTTACTGAGAAGGAACAGAAATACAAAAACACACTCTCAGCCCAGAGGTATACTCTCCCTTGGGGACAGTGGGCTCAAACTTAAAACAAAAATCTCCCCTCCCCCAGCCTAGCTGGGAAGCATTTCCTGGCCCCAGGGCTCTTTTTCTCTTTTTGTCATAAATTTTTTTGTAATCCCCATTTACTTCTGGCGATGATGAAGCCAATAGATGAGTCACGACCTTGCTTGGATGTGTTGGCTGCTTGCCAGACTTGGGATTTACTGCTACTTGCTAATACTTGGCTGACTCCTCCAACCTTCTGAAGTTTACAAGGTCAGAACTTCATCCGTTCTGTCTCTTAAGATGAGGAAAGAATAAACACCACAGAAACAGGTGTCATGTGCTCAGGGACATATTGTGGTTGGAGAGAGAGATAAGGCCTCAGAGGCAGCTTTCCCCACCTAGCAGCCCACCTGCAATCTTCTTTACTTGAGAGCCCCCAGTAGGGTGCTAAGTGCAAAAAGGGCACAAGGAGAGACATGTTTTCCTTTTGTATGCAAACTCGGTTCTGGCTTTGCTGTTCTTTCAGTTAGTAAACCAAACCCTTCCTTAGCACACAGTAGCATCACCTTACTTGTGTCCAGAAGCTAGCCAAACCTGCAGGGAATATAACATTGCACCTGCCCTAAGGACTAGGCCCTTATCACCTGGTCCCTCATTACATAAAAATAAGGCAGTTTTTTTTCTGGTACTAGAAGGTGGTGGTACTAGTAAAGTCTTCATTTAGAAAATGGCATTTGAGATGAGCTTTCAGGGAATTTGGGATTCTAAGATGAGTCAGGAGTATATCCCCAGGCATGGGGGAGGGTCAAGAAAAAGGCATGGAGGGGGAGATGTGAGCAATAGCAAGAACTGTTATAAAGTTCTAAGGGGGGCGGCTAGGTGGCACAGTGAATAGGGCACTGGCCCTGGAGTCAGGAGGATCTGAGTTCAAATTTGGCCTCAGATCCTTGACACACTAGCCATGTGACCTTGGGCAAGTCACTTAACCCCAACTGCCCTGCAAAAAAAAAAACAACAAAAAAAATAATAAAAACAAGATATAAAGTTCTAAGGGAATGAGTCAAAGGTGAAAGAACTGCATTTAAGCCTTAGGTCTCTTGGGGAAGTGCCAGGGAAAGAAGAAGAAACCTTACTTCATTTCAAGGCCTTATTTGTTGCTGTGGCATTTGTTTAGATATCACCCTGTATTCTGTCAGGAACAATGCTAGGCCTTTTTCTTTCCCCAAGGTAAGCAGAGGTTGGGGAAGGCGAGGCCGATTCTATCCATTAGGAAAGTCCAAGGTAGAAGATCATCCACTTGAGCAACAGCTGACCCTTGGGAGAGTGTAGACATTGGAAAGGCATAGAGTGGGAATTTCCATAGACCAGAGCCTTTGATAACTCTTATATTAATCTGTAAGAGTTGTCTTGTGCTCACAACAAATGGATAGATCTTAGAGCAGCACAAGATGGGCTGAACTATCTCAAAGCCTGTGAGTGTACCCTTACCTGAGATCTCCATCCCAAGGTTGGATGGTCTTTTGGTGATGTTTTAGATGTTACTTTTGATCAGTATGGGTAGGACCGGATACTCTCTGAGATTCCTTCTAACTCTAATTCTCAGATTCTGTACTATCTACCTCTGACATTCTATTTATTAAGAAGTACCTTCCAGCTCCAATAATCTGTTTTCTGAGAGCCTTCCCAGCTCTGAAATTTTGTGTTCTAAAATCCCTCTCCTAGTTCTGATATTCAAGATTCTAAGTTTTCCTCTGACTCTGACTTCTCTATTCTAAAATCTCTCTCATCTTTGATATTCTGTGTTCTAAGGCTTCTCCTAGGTCTGACATTCTGTGTCCCAAGAACCCTCCCATCTCTGAGGTTCTGTGTCCTAAGGCTCTCCCAGCTCTGACATTCTGGGTTCTGAGGACCCTCCCAGCTCTGACATCCTGTGTTCTGAGGACCCTCCCAGCTCTGACATCCTGTGTTCTAAGGCCCTTCCCATCTCTGACATTCTCTTCCTTCTCCATATTCACTGTTGTGGCATTCTTTGCTTTGACTCTTTGTGAGTTTCTGAATTCATGAAATCAAGCAAGATTATTAAGTGAAGATACATCTGTGTCACCCATCCCTGATACTGGAAACTCCTCATCCAATGCTTCCGTCTTCCCTGTCATAGGTGGTTTGCATGTTTGTATCTTAGGGAAAGAGCTGGAGGCCACATGCTCATGGCTCCAGCTTGAGGTAGAGACCTTTATTTTGGTTTGTGGTGGGGGTTATGGATTGCTTCATATGAATGACCCAATTGTGTGGAGAGAGATGTTTATTTGGACAAGAACTTTGCCTGCTGGGAGACAGTGGCTGAGCCCAACAAGCTGAATCTCATGGGGCTTTCTGCAGAATGGTATCCAGACAGCTCTGCATGGAATGCCATATGGGCCCCTCTCAAGGAAGTCAGCAGGAGTGGGTTTTTCCTGAAGGTTCTACACCTGCTAGGACTGACTTGCTGTGTGGCTTGGGTCGAGACAACTATTCTCAGAGCCTCACTTTCCACATCATTAAAATGGGAGCAGAATAAATTGACTCCTTCTGCACAAAGCTCTTATGAGAATGGATAGATGGGTAAGGTATATTTGAAAGGCTGAGAAAAAAATCCGAGAGAAAAATGCAAGGTAGGGCAAATTTTATTTGTCCCATGGCCCCCGAATCTGCCAGAGGAGGGTGGGCAGTGAGGGGCAGCTGAAGACATAGCAGAAGGGCTTGGGCAGCAAGGACACTCCACTGTAGGAAAGATTTTCCTCTGGAGCTCGAGGAAGCTGCGATGGAGGCAGTAATTAAGAAACATTGGAATTTGGGGGGGATAGTGGACAAAATATCAGTCTGGGCTGGAAGCAGCAGCCATGGGTTCTAGTTCTAGATATTTTACCATCTGTGGGATTTTGAACAAGTCACTTCCCTTCTTGGGGCTTCATTCTCCCTACCTGTAAAATGAAGAAGTTAGACTAAAGTACCTCTAAGGTCCCTTTCCAACTCTTATGCACTTGATCTAAGGTCCTTTCTGTGATAGCATCATGATAGACTGTCTTCTAAATACCCTTTCAGCTCTGACATCCCATGTCCTAAGATCCCTTCTAAGGCTGACTTTTTAAGGGCCCTTCTAATGCTAATGTTTTCTGTTCTAAGATCTCTCCCAACCTTGCCATTCTCTGTTCTAAAGCCCTTCCCAACCCTGCCGTTCTCTGTTCTAAGGTCTCTCCCAACCTTGCCATTCTCTGTTTGAAGGCCCTTCTCAGCTCTGCCATTCTCTGCCCTAAGGTCCTACCTAACTTTGCCATTTTGTGTTCTAAGGCCTTCCCGAGCTCTGCTGTTCTCTGTTCTGAGGTCTCTCCCAGCCCTGATGTTCTGTGTTCCAAGGCCCCTCCCAGCTTTGCCATTATAGAGCTGTGTGGCTCTAAACTTCTGTCACGCCATGATTAAGTTTTTAAGTGGACATAAATGAACTAGATTTAGAGTCTTTACTTAGCTTTGCACTTAACCTCTGCCATAGGGTATTGCCTTGGCTGGGGCACGGTAACGAGCTGCTTTATTCCATGGGCCGTTGTGAACTCAGCCTCCTGGGGCTCCCTGGGGGAGATGAGCTTGAACTCATCAAGACTGATCATCTCTTCTTCCAGTTCTTTCCTAAACTCACACACTCGCTTTATATTTTGATGCTTCGCCTTTCCTTTATTGATTATCTCTTATTTACATTCTCTGTAGCTTGCTTATACATAATTGTGTCATGCCTCACTCCGTCAGACTCTGAACTCCTCAGGGGAGGGCCTGTCTTTTGACCTTCTTTGCATTCCCAGTACTTAGCACAGTGCCTGGTACCCAGTAGGCTTTTAATAAATGCTTACTGATGGGGGTGGCTATGTGGCACAATGAACAGAACACTGGCCTTGGAGCCAGGAGGACCTGAGTTCAAATATGACCTCAGACACTTAACACTTACTAGCCGTGTGACCTTGGGCAAGTCACTTAACCCTAATTATCTTGCCTTCCCCCCTGCAAAAAAAAAATGCTTATTGACTCATTACCCACTCCCTTTCCACTGTCCTGTGAACCTTTTCCTGGGCAGATTGGACTTTGGGGACTGATCCGCTATGTTGTTTGACAGGCCTAATGCTGGCCTAGGGAGTGAAGGAGAGTGACTAGGGACAAAGCCCCAGGCCTGGGGATATACAGAGTAAATGTGAAGAGAATCTATGTAAGTAAATGAATTAAATATTTAACATAATTAAACATTAGCAGCTGTGTGACCCTGGGCAAGTCCCTTCACCTTGATTACCTCAGTTTCCTCAACGGTACAATGGGGATCACATCTCCTTTACCTCTCACATTGTCATGAGGACCAAATGAGATAATATTTGTAAAGTGCTAAGTGTAGAGTGTCTGGAACATGCCAAGCACCAGTAAGTCATTGTTGTTGTTATGTATACAGGGACGGTTGTTTGTTGTTGCCGTTTGTCTTTCCTTCTCAAAGAGGGGCATGACATCAGAAGATGATGTCATGAACTGCACATGAATTGGATTTAGGTGAGACAGGACTGTGCAGAGTTACCAGCCTCACTTTTACCTTCGGAGCCATCTGGGTCCAGTGACCAGATACAGATCAGGACAGCTGGAGGTAGCCCCCAATGCAGAGAAATCTGATAACAAGTGTAGTACAAAATGGAATCAGTGATGTTCTCCTTAAAATCCACTTTTGACACTGCCAAACTGCTTTTCTAGATTTCACAACATTTGAAAGGGAAGGCATCGGCTGTTGTGGGGCTTAGGAAATGCTTCCCATAGCACTTGGTGTTCCATGTGGGTCTTGAAGTAAGAGAATGATCCTGTCAGGTGGAGGTGAAGAAGGAATGCATTCCAGGTGTGAGGGTCAGCCAGGGAAGATGGTGAGCAGAGAGAAGTCTGGTTTCTTCAGACTGCAGTGTTCAGGCCTAGCCCTGGTAGATCTTCTCTGGGCTGTGTAGGGGAAGGAGGACGGTAACCAAAATAGGGGGTAACATGAACCAGGCCCTCCCAGAGCTTATTGTGTAATCTCTCCCACCTGACTCCCAGTGTGGCTCTGGCTAAATCACTTTGTCCTAGGAATTCCAGCCAAAAGAGACCTTTGAGATTAGCTAGTCTGGCCCCCTTGTTTTACAGACGGAGAAACTGGGTCCCAGGAACATAAAGTGATTTGCCTTGGAACATGGCAAGAGGAGAGAGACAGAGACAGATATACGTATACACACACACACACACACACACACACACACACACACACACACACACACACACATACAGAAACAGCTATCTTATAAAGGCAGAGTGTTCTCTGTCATTGGAGATTTTCAAGCATAGACCAGATGACTGGTGGAATTTTGTTCAAGAATAACTTAGACTAGAAGAAGGTTTCTGAGGTCTCTTTCAATTCTGAAAACGTTCTATTCCTTTCTTAGGTCTTTGCAATGGAAGCTCCTTGAGGGCAGGGACTACATGATTGTATACATCTTATACCTAGCCTAATGCTTGGCACACTGCAAGTGCTGAAGAAGTGTTTGTTGGGGAAGCTAGGCATCACAGTAGATAGAACACTGACCAAGAGTCAGGAGGACCTGAGTTCAAATTTGGCCTCAGACCCTTATTAGCTTTGTGACTTTGGGCGAGTCACTTAATCTTGATTGCCTAAAAAAAAAAAAGAACTGTTTGTTGATTGAGTGATCCAAATTCATAGTGGTTCCAAATAGCACAACTGAGATTCAAATCCAGGACTCCTGATCCAACACCCTATCCTCTTTCTGCTATAATTCAAAGTGCCTTAGTAGCCCTTTCAGAGAATAATTACTGGTCACGATAGAGCACTTTTTTATTTTTCCTAATTTATTATTTATTTATTTTGGCATATTTTTCTTTTGAAATTTTGAGTTCCAAATTCTCTTCCTCCCTCCTGTCCCTCCCCCACCCACTGAGAAAGCAAGCAATGTGCTATGAATTATACATGTGAAATCATGCAAAACATATTTCCACATTAATAATTTTTTTTTAAATCAAGAAAAATAAAGGGAGAAAATTATACTTCAATTTGTACTCAGAGTTCATCAGCTCTCTCTCCCTGGAGGTGGATAGCATTTTTTCATCATGAATCCTCTGGGATTGTCTTGCATCGTTATATTGATCACAGGCGCCAAGTAAGTCATAGCTGATTAGCATTACAACGTTGCTGTTACTGTGCACAATGATGTCCCAGTTTTTCTCACTTCACTTTGCATCAGTTCATATAGGTTTTCCATGGTTTTTCTGACCCTCCCCTTCATTTCTTATTGCACAATAATATTCCATCACAATCATATGCCACATCTTGTTCAGCCATTCCCTAATTGATGAGCATCTTGACAATTTCCAGTTCTTTGCTGCCACAAAAAGAGCTGGATATAGCACTTAAAAAAAGTTTTTGGAACATTTTGTATGAATTATCTCATTAAAGTTTCACAATAGCCCTATGAGAGAGATTTCAGAGATATTATGATGCCCATTTTCTGGATGGGAAAAAGGAGACTCAGTGAGGTTAAGGCTCATCTCTCAGCAGGATTTGAAACTAAGACTTCCTGACTCTGAGTCCTCAACTCCTGTGTCATACTATCTTTCTAGAACCTACTGACTTGGTTTCCTGCTTGGAACAATGAGCTTTCTCATTCCCCCTACTCTGGTACAGTTGACAGGGTCTAGTTAGACCAGTCCTGAGGGCGGTCTCCTTTGCCAGGAAATTTGATCTGCTTGGATTATTATTGGTTCCCTCTGTTTTCCCTGGATGCTGTCTTGATGCTCTCACCTCTAAGGCAAAGGCAAGAGCTGCCTCCTAAGTAGGCTTGTTGGCAGTGTCATGTAGAGGAGAGAGGGGGAGAGAAAAGGGGAGGGAGGGAAGGAGAGAAGGGGGGGGGGGGAGAGAGAGAGAGAGAGAGAGAGAGAGAGAGAGAGAGAGAGAGAACGAATGAACCAGAGAGAAAGAGAGAGCTGAGAGACACTCACACACATACACAGAAATACACACACACACACATACACACACACACAAATACAGAGAGAGAAACAGAGAGAAAGGGAGGGAGACAGAGACAGAGAAGGAGGGAGAGAGGAGAGAGATAGAGATGAAGACAGAGGCAGAGTGACAGAGACAGAAAAAGAGAGAGAAAATTGGTCTTGGTATCAGGGAGATACAAGTCCTCCGTCTGCCATAGATTGGCTATGTGACCCTGGCCAGGACAAGTAAGCTCATCTCTCAGTGCCCTAAGCAGCTCTCTAAAGCTATAAAGTTCCAGTGAAATCACAGATTGTTCCTTCCCCTGAAAGTGTTTTCTGGCACAAATGTGTGGCACAGTGTCCTGTATGCTGTTGGTTTTCACTTGTTTCAGACTCTTCATGACCCTTTTCAGGGTTTTCTTGGCAAAGCTACTGGAGTGGTTTGCCATTTCCTTTTCCCGTTCATTTTACAGATAAGAAAATTGAGGCAAACAGGGTGAAGTGACTTGCTAGTAAGTGTCTGAGGTCAGATTTGAACTCAGATTTTCCTGATTTCAGGCCTGATGCTCTCTGCCCTGTCATTTAGCTGCCCTATCCTGCATACAGTAGGTGCTTAAATTTTGTTGAATGAATATAAATGAATGAAGGTGAGATCCTTGAGGATGTGAACCTTTTCATTTCACTTTTGTCTCTGTAACCTCAGGTACCTAGGGAGTGATGATGATGGTGGTGATAATGATGGTGAGGAGGATGATGGTGGTGATGATGATGGTGAGGATGATGATGCTGGTGATGATGATGGTTATGATGATAATAACAATATTAAAAACAAACACAGTACCTTCGAGGTGGCGAGACATTATCTGCTTTGGTCCTCACAACGATCCCAGCTATTACAATAACTGTGAAATAAATGGGTTTATTTTAAGTTGAATAAATGAAGCTAATAGGGTACTTGTAAACTAAATGGGTGCTTGTAGGATGCTATCATTTCTTTCCCAGGTTGAACTTGGTACCAAGTTCAAGGATAAATTCAACAATTCAAATCAATAAGCATTGATTGTCTCCCTACTGTATACAAATCAGTCATTCAATAAATATTTATTAAGCACTTACTGTATTAGGGGTGGCCACAGGTATAGACACTGTGTGAGGTGCTGGGTAACTGACCCAACAATTCAACATTTATCTACCTACTGTGTGCAAGTCAATTAGCCAACAAAATTTAATAAGCACCTACTGTGTTCCAGGAAGCATGTTAGGCAATGGGCATACAAAGAATGCAACAGCCCCTATTTGCGAGGAACTTACACATTCTAATGAGGTTGACAGCAAGGATATATATGAATAAGTGTGGAATGAAAAAGAAGTAAATAAATATAAGCGAATATGAAGAAGCCAAGTTTAAGGTCTCGAGGGAGGGTCTGTAGGGATCAAGAGAAGACTTGGTGCCAAAGATGGTGCTTGAGTCATGTCTTGAAGGAAGAGGGGGCTTCTGTGAGGCAGAGCGGAGGAGGGGGAGCAGTCCAGTCCTGAGGGATGGCCAGTGAATGCACAGAGAGAGAGGCAGGTGATGGCCACTAGCGGCAGGAGGGGCTGGCCTGGATTGCACAGTGTAGAAGGGGGAGAAGATGGGCCAGGACCAGAGTGTGAAGGGCTTTCAAAGCTAAGTAGGAGTTTATGTTGGATTCTAGAAGCAATATGAAACCATCGGAGTTTATTGAACAGGGAATAACACGGTCAGGTCTATGCTTAAGGAAAATTACTTTTGGCAATCACGCTGAGAATGACTGAATTGGAGAGGCTAGGAGCAGGGAGATCGATGCGGATTTCTTTGCAATAATCTAGACAAAAAAATGATGAGGATTAAGGTGGTACTGTGTGAGTAGAGAAAGGATTGGCTTCCAAATCTATAGAGGTAGCTGTGGAAGTAGAAACAGCTAAGTTTGGCAACTAATTGGATATGGAGGGGAGGTGGGAGTGAAACTATAACTGAAGGGAATACCAAGCTTGCAAAACTGCGAGTCTTTGATAGGAAAAGGGAGAGCTGGACCAGGGGAAGGTTTAGAGGGAGTTCAATTTGGACATGATAGTCTTTAGAGGTCTTTGGGTCATACAGTTTAAAAAAATTTTTTTCTGGAAGGCAATTGGGGTTAAGTGACTTGCCCAAAGTCACACAGCTAGTGTGTCAAGTGTCTGAGGCCACATTTGAACTCAGATCCTCCTGACTCCAGGGTCAGTGCTCTATTACACTGTACCACCTAGCCGCCCCTGGTCATACAGTTTTAAATGCCTGAGAGGCAATTGATGAAGCAACATTGGAGCTCTGGGGAGAAACTAGGACGGGATACATAGATCTGTGAATGACTGATGTAGCTATTGCTATTCAGTCATTTTGGTCATGTTCAGCACTTCCTGAACCCATTTGGAGTTTTCTTGGCAAGGATACTGGAGTGCTTTACCATTTTCTTCTCCAGCTCATTTTACAGATGGGGAACAAACAGGGTGAAGTGACTTGGCCAGGGTCACACAGCTAGTACATGTCTGAGACTGGATTTTAACTCGGGTCTTCCTGACTCTGGCTGTGGTGTTCTACCCTCTTCCTAACTGCCTGATGGACGTAGAATTGATAATTAAATGTGTGGAAGTGATGAGGTCACCGAGAGACTTTATAGAGAAAGAGACGTAGGACAAAGAACATCCACAGTTAGGGTTCATGATCTGAGTGATGAGACAGTAAAGAAGGAGAGGAGGGAGGGAAGAAAGGAATGGCCATTCATACAGCACCTGCTACGTGCTGGGCACTGTGCTAAGCACGCTACAAACATTAGCCTGTTTGATCCTCGCAATGTGAGGTAGCTGGTGTTATCTCCACTTCTCCGTTGGGATGAGCTGGGGCATACTGTGAGGTAGCCAGGTGGTGGAGTGGATGGACCACTGGACTGGAGTCAAATCCCATCTCAGATACTTGCCAGCTGTGGGACCCTGGACCAGTCACTTAACCTTTATTTGCTTCATTTTCCTCAACTGTAAAATGGTGATAATAATAGGACACACCTCCCAGGATTGTAGTAAAGATCACATGAGATGATGTTTGTAAAGCGCTTAGCAAAGGGCCTGACACATCATAGGTACTCAATAAAGGCTAGCTGTTATTAATTATTACTATTCAACAGAAGTTAAGTTCCCAAGGTCACATTTGAACTCAGGTCTTTCTGATTCCAGGCCCATGCTCTATCCAAAGAAGATCAAGAAAGAGCAGTCAGATGGGTAGAAGGAGAACCAGGAGAGAGTAGCATCATACGTGCCTAGGGAGAATAGACTAACAGGGTTTTCAACGTTTTTTGTTGATACTTAGCTATCTATTGTAACATCAGATGTGATATAGTTAAAAAAAAAAGAATGAAGACTGAAACAAGACCTTCAGATTTGGTAATTAAGAGATCATCGGTACCTTTAGAGAGAACAGTTTTAATTGAGTTGTGATATCGAAAGTGAGATTGTCAGGAGTTATGGAAGGAAAGGAGAAGAAGTGAATGTTTTTCAATAAGTTTGGCTGAACAGCTAAAGACAACTCTACAAGCCTCAAGAAGGAAGGAGATACCTAAACTCAGAGAAAGATATAGAAAGACTATAGTTTAAATGGAGACTGAAGCAAAACTCGTTATCGTTCTCTTTTATGTCTGGTTTTGCTTTTTTTTT
>JAQQSV010003798.1:0-14997 GCA_028646515.1 Pseudochirops corinnae | reverse complement strand
GGGGGGGGGGGGGGAGCATAGTTAGAAGCATACACTTTTGTAAAGGGACAGAGACAAAGCAGAGAATAGAACAAGTGGGGGGCAGTATACGATAGAGGGAAATATAATCAATCTTTCACAATATATCCACTATGGAAATGTTTTGCGTAACTACACATGTACAACCTATATTGAATTGCTTATCTTCTCAGTAAGAGTGAGTAATGAGGGAGGAAGGGAAAGAGTATGCAATTTAAAGTTTTTAAATCAAATGTTTAAAAATTATTATTGTTGTTGTTGTTGTTGTTGTTCTTATTTACATGCAACTGGAAATAAGATATACAGACACTGGGATATGGAGATCCATATTGCCCTAACAGAAAGTCAGAGGGGGTATGGGGGAGGATATAGGAGAAAACAGATTGGGGAAGGGAGTATACAGTGAGATCACTGTTTTGGGGTGATGGGCAGGGGAAAGATGGAGAGAAAATTTGTAACTCAAAATCTTGTGGAAATGAATGATATAAACTAAAAATAAACATAAAATTTAATTTAAAAAATAAAAAATAAAAAACTTTAAAAAAATAAATAAATTGTAATGTTTTTAAACAAAAAATAAATTTTTAAAAATTTTAACAAAGAATCTTCTATATACCAGGCACTCTTCAAGACTCTGGAGGTAAAAATACAAAAAGGGAGATGTGTAAAACTGCAAAGTAATAGGATTTGGAGGAATGAATTAACTAGGGGAGGCAGGAAAAGTGATGTGTGAACTTGAGCCTTGAAGGAAGTGGGGTATTTTTTTTATATATACATATAGACACTTGACATATAATTATATCTAGTCACATTAAATATATCATATAATTATGTATGCTATAACATTATATGGAATATAATTATATGTTTTATATGTAATGTTTAAGATATATATCTTTTTATCTTTCTTGTTAGTACATAGTTATTTCCATGTTGTCTCTCCTATTAGACCATGAACTACTTGAGAGCAGTGACTGTGGAGGGTGGGGTTGAGATAAATGTATAAATATGTGTGTATGCAAATGGTGAACATATATAGCATATGAATATATGTGTATGTATTCATCAAATATATACATGTATACACTATATATACCTACATACACACATTTTATATATGTGTATGTATTATATATGCATATTATGCGTTTGTGTGTGTTATATGTATACACACATATCTCCATCTGTATCCATCCAGGGTAATTTGGAGATGAGCAACAGAAGGAAGACACTAATATTTAAGGGTATTGTCTTTTTATTTGACAGTATTTGCTTTCACTGGACTGAAATGATAGTACATAACACTTCTAAGGAAGAAATGAGACATACTCTCTGAGTCAGAGCACTCCTGGGACGAGAGTGCCAGTGGAAGAGAACATTGCATTTTTCTCGTAAAGATAATAACTTATAAGATTTCTGCAACAAAATAAGACTTTCATTCTCCCTTCTCCAGTCACTTATTGGGTTGGCCACAGGCCTCCTGAGACTATCTAAGCATGGTTTATATTTACTAAGAAGTTTAAGATTGCCTCTGGTCTCGTTACTACTGTGTCTCTCCCATTATACCACACATTACTGACTCAACTCTCTGCAGGTCTGGATTTTCTGGGGAACATCTGTTCTGTGGAAGTCAGCCTCCATTAAGCACAATGGTAAGTCATTCTGTGCAGTCTGCTTAGTCATAAGGTATCATCTGGGTTTCCTTGTTCATGTAGAAAATTATTCTATCCTTTGTGGCTTTTGTGTGTGTTTTTCTCCTCTATCTCAGGAGAGGAAGTTAGATATTAAGCTCAATGGGTGTCAGCATGGCAGCATGACGACTGGACTTGGACACAGGAGACCTGAATTCATATTCTAGGTATTTTCCTGTAGGCAAGTCACCCAGTCTCTATGAGCCTTAGTTTCCTCATCTATAAAATGGGAATTGTAACCCTTGTGTCATCTACTTTGCCAAGTTGTTGAAAGGAAGGACTTCACAGATATCAAAGAAAAACATTAAAATGATTCTTTGTGCTGGTTGTTGATGCTGCTATTAATAAAAAGGGGAATTTAATGTGAGGATGCTTTAGTAGAATCAGAAAGTTCAAAACAGGAGAAGCTGTGTGACTTTGCAGAAGATAATCTTACTTTTCCACTTTACTTGAGACAAAACTTCCAGGAACAAGGAGGTTACAATCCCAATATTCTCCACCTTGATTGGACCATATCTTGGAATTTAGTCCTGGATGCCACAGTTTAGGAAGGAGTTGAAATGCTTAAGTATATCAAGGGGATTGCAGCAAGATGGGGCAGGAATTGATTTTTCAACCAAGCAAAGAAAAGGCATGATAAAGGAACATGGTGGTTATCTTCAAGTATTTGAATAGCTATCATATGGGGAAAAGATTCATTTTGCACCCAGAAGGAGAAACAGAAGCAATGGATACAAACTATAGAAAGATAGATTTAGGCTTGAAGCCAGAATCATGTAGTAACAGGGAGAGCTCTTCAGAAGTGGGATGGGCTTTCTAAGAGAGGGAATTTCTCATCACTGGAGGTCTTCAGAAATCTACTCACATAAAAGTTGGACTGGTCATCACAAGTAGAAGGCTCTCATCTTGCCTCTGCTATACTTGGTAGCTGCTATGATCTTAACTTCACAATTTGTAAAATGGAGATAATATTTAGTTCACAGATCTGTCTTGGGGATCTTCATGAAGCATATGAAACATGTTTTTTGGCAAGTAAAGTCAGGCCATTTCCCCTTCACTCCTCTACCAACCTGAAATTTTCTCAGGGTCTCTGTGTAAGAAAAATTAAAGGAAAAAGGCAAAGAATGCTGGGTTATTGAGAAAGTCTATTTTATAGGCAGGTCATTATGAAGGAGGTTGTTGTTGTTCATTCATTTTAGTCATGGCCAACTTTTTGTGATCACATCTGGTGTTTTCTCCCCAAAGATACTGGAATGGTTTGCCATTTCCTTCACCAGTTCATTTTATAGATGATGAAACTGAAGCAAATGGAGTGAAGGATCATAGAGCTACTAAGTGTCTAAGGTCAAATTTAAACTCATGAAGATAAGTTTTCCTGACTCCAGGACCAGTGCTCTCTGCCACTGGGTCACCTAACTACCCCATTATGAAAGTTAGCTCCACTCAGTAGAGGAGTCTGTCCTCCCAAGAGTCTGAGAATACCAATTCATCTGAGGGACATCCCCCATCATTGACATCCTTCCTTCTGAAGAATGGAGGCTTATTGTTAAATACATCATAATTACATTCTAATCTGGTTCTGGTCACACTGGAGTGTTTAGAGGTCATTGAGTTTGACTCCTTTGACATACATTATCTCACCTGAACCTGAAAATAGCTCTGGGTAAAAAGTATAATTGTTATTATTATTATTATTCCTATTTTATAGATGATAATACCAAGACCAATAGGATAAGTGGCTTGCCCATGGTAACATAACAAGAAAATATTGGAAATGGAATTCAAACTCAGTTCTCTGTTGACATGGAGGCCAATCCTCTTTCTATGACACCATGATATATCAATTCCCTCCCCCCACAAACAGCTAATTAGATATCATTTCCCAATGATCATGCTAGTAGTTTGTGTTTCTATATTGTCTTGTTTTTGATAAATTATTATGAACTTGAAAAACATCAATAAACCATGGATTATATTGTGTACAGGTTGTATCTGAGGCCAAATATGAATTTAGATCTTCCTGACTATAACCCACATAAAGAAGTAGAGGAGGAAATCCCATGAACCTAGGGGATAGGGCATTATATTGCCATAAGGCTTAAAATTAGCTGATTATTATAATTATGTTTCATACCATGTTTTAGTCCAACTATATCTAAAATAGAAGTTCTTAATATCTTTTCTGTCATGAATTTCTTTGGTGGTCTGGTGAAACCTTCAGAACTCTTCTAAAAATAATATTCCTTATTATTGTGCTATAAGAAATGGGGAGGAGATGGACTTCCTATGCACCTGGAGATGCTTATACAAATTGATGCTAAGTAAGAAGAGCAGAACCAGGAAAAATTTGTACATAATCACAGACACATCATATGTGTGACTTAATAAACTGGACTCTTCTCAGCAATGCACAGCTATAAGACAACTCTACAAGTCTCAGGATGGAAGGAGATATCTACATTCAGAGAAGGATCTGGAAAGACCAGAGTTTAAATGGAGACTGAAGCAATCTACCTGCTATTGTTCTTTTTCATGTTTAGTTTTCTTTCTTTTTTCCCATTGTTCACTCCATTGGTTACAGCCCTTCTGTACAACCAGACTATTGTACAATGGGAAGTATTTGCAGATCCTATACCTGATTGCATGCCACCATGGGGGGAGAGGTAAGGGAGGGGAGAAAATTTGAAACTCAAGGGATTGTGGAACTGAATCTTGTAAACTAAAAGTAAATAAACAAGTCAATGAAAAAAAAATATTCCTCAGTGAACAAAATAAAATACATATGATTATAAAAGAAATCAATGATATTAAGATAGAATTATAAACATTTATTTTATAAACAAATTCATGGGGGCAGCTAGATGGTGCAATGAATAGAGCAGCATCCCTGAAGTCAGGAAGACTTGAGTTCGAATTCGGCCTCAGACACTTGACACTTAACTAGCTGTGTTACCTTGGGCAAGTTATTTGACCTCAATTTACTTGCCTTCTCCCCTAGTAATAGTAAGGGAATTTGAAGATCTTCCCTGCCCCTTTAATGGGCCTCAAGTGGAATCCAGTATGAGGGGCTTGATTGGGAGGAGGCTTGTTTTTCAGAAAGGCCCACATGTTTTGTTACTTTGTAATTAGGAAATGGGTCATGAAGGTTGTGACGTCCTCTGACCCTGAAGAAGGGTATGTATGCTTTGAGGTAAGGTTTTGCTTTGGGGCTCACTTATGGGAAGAATTGTGTGATTTGGTCAGATGAGACTCTGGGTAGCCACTGAAACACCCTGAAAACCCAGATGTTGGTGCTTCTCTCTCTGGTAACTAACTATGTCTGCATGTAATGATCAGACAGCTAGAAGCCCTGTCTGTTGGTCTGTTGAATTGTGTTATTTTCTCATCTGTATTTTTTGTCTGCTTGTAATTTCTATTTTTATTTTCCAAAGTTCTTTTTCCCCTGAACTAAGTGAATGATATGTATGTATATGTATGTAGGTATATGTGTGTATGTATGTACACATGTGTCTGTGTGTTTAATTAAAGATTGTTGACCCCCTTTAAAGTTGTTTTACTTTAGTAAGGTAAATAAAGGAACGTGAGAGAACCCAGCCATCCTGGGCATGCTAGAGTGTTTGCTATTACACCCCTCAAAGACCCCCAAATTCTCGACCCCCAGATTAAGAATCCTTAATCCAGAGTATTATGTTCAGTGATAGGCGCCACGTTAGGAAGGGTATGGATCAACTGGACAAGTGGCATGGTGAAGTAATTAAAGACCTGGCCTGAAAGTCAGGAAGACCTGGGCTGCTGCTCTCCTCCTGACATCATGTGCTCTGTGATCGTGGGCAAGTCACTCAATTTGTCAGTGTCTCAGATATCTCTAGATGACTGTAAGTTTCAAAGCAGATTTTAATTTGAACTAGTCAAAGTTCTTCCTAGGTGTTTCCTGGAAGCTCCCTACTTTAATAGAACCTCAATCTGGTTTTAAAAAGTATAAGCTAAAGAGCATCCAGAGAAGAATGAATATGCTGAGGAAGGATCTTGAGTTCACATCATGTGAGAACTGGTTGAAGAAACTGGGGAAGTGAAGCCAGGAGAAGAGAAGATTTAGAGGAGACATGATTGTTGTCTTCAAGTATCAGAAGAGCTATCACGTGGATGGAATGTACCTCTTAAAGGCTGGTAAGAATAAAAAGGCCTGGAGTCTTGAAAGTCTTATTTTGAAAAGTCTGAAAATTGAAAAAATAGGAAGAGGGAGAAAATTGATGACAGTGACAGGGGAAAGTTGAGGAAACAAAGGTTTGAACTCCCAAGTACATCAATTTCATGAACAATACATGCTAATTGTATAAGAGAAACCAGACTCCTTAGTTTGGCACTGGACCCAAAATAAGGGGTAGACAGATTTTTATTCACTAAGAGCAAACAATTAGCAGGCTGTCAATCAGGATACAAAATCATGTAGCCTGATTTCCAATTTAAAAAAAGATTAGGGACCTTCCAAGTTGGAAGGAGCATTTCAGTAGTTTGGAGAATTGGGAGTGGGGAGAGTAAGCAGGTGTACTTTCCAGGATGTGAAACAGGATGTCACTCCATTCCTACAATTAGCAAGCATGTGGAATTTATGGGAAAATGAGGTGTTAACTCTCAAAGTAAATCAGTTTTACAAGATGGTGTCAGTTTGGTTCACATGATTTCCACCATTCTCTTAATTGCCCCTTTGATTCATGGGGGAAAGTACCAATGCACTCCCACCATGGATCACTTATTTATAAGGGTTTTAATGTGCTCATGTTCACTATCAACATGATGTATCGATAAAAGACCACCAGGAAGCATTCTCTTGCATAGCTTAGTACAATAGCTAATACAAAGCCTAAGAACAAGAATGATGATATCTCCTAAGGAGAAAAACCTTGTTAAATAAACTCAATAGGTGAACTAAATCAGGCTACAATCAGACTACTTAGAGGGCTCACAATGGACTAATTTTGAAAAGGAGATTTACATGTCACCAAGGTAACCAAAAAACTCAGGAAATGTAAATGTCATGAAACAAAGGGTCAAAGCAATACAATTCTGGTCACCAATATTAAATAACATCATGTCTCCTTGTATACTCATAACCCACTCCCAATGTTCATTTAATCATTTAATCTTGAGTCCAAGATGTCTAATGTAGTTGTCTAATCCCTGGAAATACCTTCTCTTGGACATTCTAGAATAATACTCATTCTCAGGACAACTCTGCAAAGGCATGCTACCTGTCAATAAATGAATCAGTGGTTTGCCTCCACTAATGCCAAAGACTCTGAGCAGATGAACAGTTCCCTCTTTAACATGTTTTTGGGAGTACAGAACAAAGAACAGAACAGGGCAGATGGGATTATGGAATTAAGGAGACCATAACTGGTTGCAAAGCTAAAACATAAGGAACAACATAATTGGTTGGAAGTTTGGTAATGGGGACTAGCAAAGACCACCCTTGTTCTCTTGTGAGACTAAGAAGTGCTTATTGTTTGAGTTCAGGTGCAATATAGCAGCCTAGGCATTTGGACAGTAAACCAGACACCTTTGAAGGATAGCTTGGTGGAGTGAAAAAAAGCAAACTCCCTTAATTTCTCACATGTTCCCTAAGACAAATTTAAGTTCCTTAAATTTAACCATCACAGTCCAGCTGAACTCTGAAGAAAGTTTAGAGACAGAACTATGACTTAAGCACATACAGGACAAAACCAATTGATTGTAAATAGGATCAGTAAGAAAATGGTACAGGATCATTTTTAATCTTCTCACCTAACATATACCATAACAGGGGAGAAACTTTCTTAGCTCTGTTTCCTTCCAGGGACAAACAATGTTCAACAGTCAATCACAAAGCAGAGCTCCACATTACTCTGAGGGTATCAAAGCCAGACTCAGAATTCTCCAGGTAGGAAAATTTCCTGTTCAGAGGTAAATAGCACTATGGGGAAAATGAGTCAAGAGGATTCTATTTTAGGCCATGCCAAGATCATCTGCCAAACTTTTCCCAGGAATAGACATATACCTGTAGCAATTCTCAGACTGTGGCACATGACATTTTCTCCATGAATGGTGCACTATTGGCTTCATGACAATTCAGACAACCATTAAAATGATCAAAATTCAAAAAAATATCAACTTATAGTCCTAAAAGTTTTTACCTCAAAGAGAAAAATATTACTAATCACAGCTTAGGGCTTGAATATTATTAGTTTTCTTGTGATTCCCTAATAGTTACATTTCATTTATCCTGCACTTATAAATTAAAAATAACCACATTCTGGAGTTATTTAAATTATGCATAGAGTGAATACATAATAGTTTACTCAAAACTCACTTAGCAACAACAGACCTCACATTCAAAGATTATCTTAAAATCCTGGAATCCAAAGTCTACCAATATCAAGTTGGCACCAAAATGTAACTTCATTATAGACTATTCAGATAAAATTCATAATTGTACATGTGATGATGGGGTGGTTGGGCGCCTGTGCTTGAATACCAGTTTGTAAAATTATATTTCTCCCTAGCCTCAAATCTCCCCAGCCTCAGAGCATTATCTTTGCCCCTTCTCTCCTACCAGTACTCTGCCCAGCAACTATTCAAGATCAAGTCCCAAACAAATGTTTATCTCCCCTTGGTACAATAACAAGCTGCACCTATGAATCCTTCACTAGATTATCTATAAGTAACTCCCTATCCCATTAGATACATCCGAATCCCTTGTTAGCTTGGGACATATATATACTCCCAACATCCATTTTGTCAAACATAACATTGATGGGTGGCAGACTGAGTTTTCTTGGTCAGCCCTGACCACTAGCTGACTTAGTGACATTTCAAGCCTAAAACCACACCTCCATGCAGCCCCCCTTGGGCTATTTCCTGGCGAATTCTGGGCAATACACCTGTGAAATAGATATTAAAAGTGCATGTTCCTTTAAGAACTGACCACTCCTTAACTCCTCCCTAATCCCACTCTAACTCACCTAGTTAGCATAATTGACATCTGATTTACTATGGTTAGCCTTTATAAACTTTAACTGTAACCCTTTAAGGCTGCAGGTTCCCCAAGAACTCTTGCCCACTGTAAAGCATAACAATAAACTTTAATAACCATCTTGACTTAAAGAACTGCTTGGGTCTGTGAATTCATTCCAGACTGCTTTCAAGGGACTCTGGTTATTGGGGTTCCTGAAACACCACCCCCCTCGTCAGTGATAGCCAAATAATTTCAAATGAAAACTCACTCTTTATTATACCCAACTTGAAAATTCCCCCCATTTGACAAAGAGTGGAAAAGGGCATCCTGTTTTCTTAGTTGTAGTTTTTTAAAATTTAGTACTTTAGAATTTTAGAACACACATCCAGCAGGACTGATAAATTACTATGAACAAGCCTGAATACAAAGTCTCAGATAAGAATATCTTGAAAGGTCTGTACAATTTTTCCCCCTAACATTATTATTAATTATTATTATTATCTATTTTAAAATAAAATATACCCCATTAAATATTTAACAATTTTCAAATGTCTATTTTTAAATCACATTCTTTTAACAGCTCAATTTCTAACATAACAGCAGAAGAGAACTTGTCTAACAGCATTTCTAACAATGATTTCTCAAATTTCAAAATATAAGAAAAAATTTAGAAGCACAATAATTATGTATTTCAAACATGAAACAAAACATTCTCAGATGACATCAATTCAGTCAAATAGACTTCCAAATTTTATTACATAGAAAGTCATTGTTTTTATCACACTTGGCATTTTTCAATAATCACTTCTGAAACATAGGTACTGTGTTAAGCATTTCACAATCATTATATCACTTCATCCTCAGAATGACCCTTCGAAGTGAATGCTAATCCTATTCCTTTTACAAATTAGGAAACAGAGGCAAAGAGAGGTAAAATTTCTTGCTTAAAGTCACACAGTTAATAAATTTCTGAGACCAAGTGTAACTTAGTTTTACCTGATCCATTCATTTTTCCAACTTTTTTTTTTTGGCATTTGATGCAGCAATTAATAGAACATATTTCACTATATTGTAATTAAGTTACAAAATAAATTTCAACCAAGTCAAATCTGAATTTTCTATCACAAAATCAAAATCTACATTTTCCAGGGTTATTCGGTACCTATACTTTAAAATGAAGAGTGCAGAGGTAACAAATAGCTTATTTCCAAAGGTTCATGGTAGCATTTCACCTTTTCATAAACTGTTTGAAAAATCTTTTTAAATCATCCCAAAAGCAAAATAAATTTCTTTTGTGTTAAATCATCTAGCCTCATCCTCTCCCCTTTCCCTGAGGCATTTCATTGTCAATTCCAGAGAAAGGTGGAGAGAGGCTCCAAGCAGCAGCCTTGCATTCCCATCCTCTTACTTTGTAGCTTGAGAGGTTTCAAAAGATTGGGAAACATTCTTAGAATGGTCTTTCAGGGGCAGAGTACCACATTTTCTAATCATATCCTAAATTATTTAAATAACTAAACTTCACTTGTATTTCTCCTATGTAATTTAGTACAAAAAATTTAGACAATCCCAATTAATTGCAATACTATTACCTTTGGGGGTTTCTAAGAGCTTAAAAATGCATGGTTTCTTTCAAATATTACTGGTGATCTTGCTTCCAATTTACTTAAACAATTGACTGTGTCATAAAAAGGTTTTGAAAATTCTACTTAAGGCTTCTCCAAAGACATTCCTGGTTTCTGGTCCCTCAACTTGCCACTTCCCCTCATTGTAAATATCTATCCTTATTACTCATAACTGGGAGAGGGCCCATGGACCTCATTGGAGGTTAGGTAGGTGGTCCTAATTAGCTGGGGGCAGGGTTTAGCTGTCCCTCCTCATAAGTTCATCTTCATTATAAATCTCCTTTTCCATGCCTTCATTAAATTTCAAATATTTTTAAGTCATTTCCTGATCTGAATGAGTTTTCCTCTTTTCATGGTCAAGAAAAAGTTAAGTACCAAATTGAATTTAAACTGCTCACAGTAGACTCAATTTTTTTCCCTTTTTCTCTGATCAGTGAAACTGCTTTCCTTTATTCCACAAAAACAACAATTCTCAATCTCCAGGGAAAGGGTGATAAGTCCCTGTAACTTTGACTTTCAAAGTCTTATTCTTATTTTTCCTTAAAACAAATTCTATAGAGTAGTGCCCCCAAAACTCACTAAGACATTTAAGAATTTGTTAAATTTCTGTTAAGTGCCTTATGAGACAGGACAAAGAGAAGAAAAGGGTAAATTACTTATTCAATATTTGCCTCAAGTCTATTTATCCCAATGAAATCAATCCATCTCAGACCTCTTTCCCAACTCCAAATCTTTCCCTCCAATAAAGAGGAAAGAAGTACTTATAAGTTTAATCTTCAAAACTTTGAAATGTACAAACCTGTATTTAGCAGCTTCCATAATTTAGAAATTTGCAGTAAAGATATTATTGGAAGTTATAAGTTCCATCTCCAATTAAGTTATAATGCCAGAAATTTCTTCAAACCCGGAAAAAGCTTCTCTTTCTTTGAATATCTAACCTTAACTTTTGTTCCTCAAACCTGACTAGAGCTTGACTGACAGAAACTATCTTGCAGGGTTTTTTTTTTTTCATTTTAACTTAATCTCCTCCTAAAAGCTTAAAGTGGGAATTAGTCTTGCTACCTTGGGCAAGCACCAAAGCTTGGGTTAGCACCAAATTACAGAAAGCAGGGAGAACTGATGTATGAAACTATAAAATGTCATTAAACTTTCTACTTAATCTTTCTAAAGTCTTTGACTACCCCTCTTTTACAGCAGTCTTTATGGCTAGTTGCATTTCCTCCTTAGAATTTTTTCAAGGTAGTAGAATCTAGGAACAACAGTATACACAACCAGAGATAAAGATTTTTTTTGAGCATTTTACAAAGAAACAAAAAAAAATGGACAGAACAGTGAGAGAAATACATACTTGCTAGCCTCTTTATCTCCTACTGAAAGTCTAATCTCAAGATCCTTAATTTCTTGTAGTTAAAAGTCTCTTCTTCAGGGCAAATCGGTGTCCAATTGAATGACATGTTTTAAAACAATCTGAATTTCTTTGAAGTCAATTTTAAGTGAGCTCTTCCCCTGGTCCCGAAATAAAAGAAAATTTCCAGGGTGGGGGGGGGGGGTGTCCCATTGGGATGCTACTCCAAGATCCTATAATTTCCCCAAGGGAATTGTTCCAACAGTATAGAGGTTTAACCTAGTTTATTTCCCTAAGGGGACATCTACACTGAGGAAGCCTACCTTAATCTATTGCCTTCAAGGGATTTCCCTTATAAAGGCTTCCTGACCCTAACTTCTTGGGGGCTTACCTTCACTAACAAAGAAATTGAGATTGAAGGGAGTTCAACTTCCTGAGGGAGACTTCCTTGAAGAAATCCTTCAGAGAAATGTCCAGAGTGCTCAAGGGAGTTTTATTTAAAAGGATTCCTTTTGGAATCCTTACTCACCTTGGTTGACTTTGCCAAAAACTATGATGGGTGAAATCTGCAATAATCAAGGAAACAAAGGTCCAAGCTTTCAAGCATATCAATTTATTAAGCAATGTATACCAATTGTATAAGAATTTGGGAGCAGGCCTCCTCAGCTTGGCACAAGATCCCAAACACAGGGGAAGATAAATGTTTATGCATTAAAAGTGAACAATTAACAGGATGTCAACCAGGATACAAGATTAGGCAATCTGATTTCTAATTAGAAAAAAAGATTAGGGACTTTCTGAGTTGGGAGGGGGACTAGGGGAGTTTAAGGAATTGGGAGGGGGGAGAATGAGCAGGGGAAAGTTCCAGCATGTGAAACAGCATATAACTCAATTCCTGATTAGCAAGCAGGTGGAATTTATGGGAATACTTGAAACTTGAATCTCAAGATGGAACCAGTTTCTTTTAGACAATTACCACAGTTCTCCCACTACATATCTACCAAGCTAGACAGATACCATAAAGAAGAGCCATAATAAAAGAAGAAGAAAATTAAAAGAACCCAGAAATTGACAGGAAACAAAAATAAGAAAAGAACCAGTAATAAAACATATGGCCTCAGATGAACACAAATAAACAAAGTGTGAGTAATAAGCAAGGTGACAAAGAGATTTTAATTTGATACATAACATTTGACTTAATAGGTCCTCCATAATGCTTATGCTTCCCTATGTTGATTACCTCCAATTTTTCTTGTACATATCTTCTTTGTACATAATTGTTTGAAAGACATGCCAGCAATTGCCCGTATTGGACTGTGAACTCCTTCGGAAGAGGGAATATTGGGGGTTTTGGCCTTTCTTTATATTCCCAGTACATAACACAGTACTTGGCATATAGTAGGTGCTTAATGAATGCTCATTGACTTAGTGGAATGAGAACAGAATTGGGAAACAACTCTGAAAGGTTATACCTTATTCAAAAGGAACAGAATACATAAATGTCAGGGAAGGTTCAAAAGAACATAGCATGTTAAGAAGATGTGCTCAAGGAGGAAAAGGAGACATTCCTTGACTCTCTTCTTCAATAGGCCTATTCATCGAATGAGCATTGCATCACTCAAAGTGAGAACTAAGGAAGACCTTAACTTGAAAAGGTCAAGGTCTCTCACTGCATCCTAGCCCATCTCCATTCATCCTGATCTATATTTGGCCACTAGACTCAGAAGGCTCTGGAGGAGAAAGTGAGACTAGTGACTTTGCTCAGCTTTCCCTCACTCAAATTCAGTTCAGTGAAAATATATCATCATCTCCCTGAAGTCATGGTCCTCTTCAAGCACAAAGGACAAGCCACAAAAACTGGGGATAGTGAAAACGTAAAGAGAGCTCTAGGATGAAGATCAGGAGAGATAGAAGCATATTATCAGAAAAGAAGAAATTGACGAGGAGTTCAGAAAAGAGACCACAATCAACCCACAAGCCTTTATTAAGAGCATCATGAGCCTAGCAGCCTGTTAGCCTAGCATAGCAATACTGTATACTAGTGAGAGATGATGTCAATGATCTGGACATCTTTTGGAGCTCTCTTTCTGCCAAAACCAGAACAGTTAATAATTCCTCAACTTGCCTGAATGGTAAACTCATTCTTCAAAAGGTAGAAGGATCAATGAAGGCAACTTACATTCCAGATCAGATTTTTATCAACAAGGAGGAACTGTTTTCTGGGATAGAAATGAAAAGGAGTTTGGAGGGAAGGGAACACTCCATCTTTAAATTTTTGACAGGAAAGAGGAAAGTTTGGAGTAGTCTGACCTGTACCTTAAATCTGGGGAGATTAGATGTCAGAGGGTTGAGGGAAAGGATTGTAGGTCATGGTAGAACTATTTATAGAGACAGTTTTGGCCCAGGAGAGCTGATGAACTCTTGAAGAATGAAATTCAGAACCCACAAAGAAAAGCAGATATAGTAAAATAAAAAGTGAGAATTGTCAAAATGCACACCTCTAGAACTACTTAACCAATTGAGACTGAAAGAAAATATGAATAGAAAATCACAGCAAAGGAAGGTAATAGGAATCAGTGAACAATCAACAGTATTTGTAAAGCACTTACTCTGTTCCAGGTACAGTTTGGGGGGATACAAAGAACAGCAGAAACATGGTACCAGTCCTTAAGGAATTTGTATTCTAATACGGGAAATGAGATGCAAAAAACTATCAAAAAATACATGCATTTTAATGGGAAATAATCTCAGATGGAAGAGCAGCTGAGTAGTGCAGTGATCAGACTGCTGGGCCTGGAGTAAAGAAGACCGCTTTTCCAGACTTCAAATCTGACCTCAGACAAATAGTAGCTGGATGACCCTGGGCAAGTCATTTAAACTTGTCTGCCTTGGTTGCCTCATTTGTAACATAAGCTGGAAAAAGGAAATGGAAAACCACTCCAGTATCTTTGCCAAGAAAACTCCAAATAGAATCACAAAGGATTGGATATGACTAAACAAAAATCTCAGAAGGATGATGTTGATATTTGGAGGGTTGTGAAAGAAGCTGGGGAAAATCTCTTCCAGAAACCAGAATTTGAACTGAGTTATGCAGGAGGTTGAGGAAGTCAAGGAGTAAAGGTATGGAGGGAGAACCTTCCAGGCATGGGAGACAAACAAGAGTGTCATGGTCCTGCAAGAAGAGTGTCAGCGGGGCGGAGCCAAGATGGCGGCGTAGCAGCAGCAACATATCACAGCTCTCACATAGCCACCCCAAAATACCCATAAAATAGGACTCTAAACCAATCCTAGAACTCCAAAATGCACACAAGGATACTTCCCACTAAAGTG
>JAQQSV010003797.1:0-14997 GCA_028646515.1 Pseudochirops corinnae | reverse complement strand
ACTTTTTAAGGCAATCTTCTCCTCATTGGCTTTTTGGGCCTCTTTTGTCATTTGAGTTAATCTATTTTTTAAGGTGTTAATTTCTTCAGTCAGGTTGTTGACTCTCTTTTCATGATTTTCTTGCATCACTCTTATTTCTCTTCCCAATTTTTCTTCCACTTCTCTCATTTGGTTTTCAAAATCCTTCTTCAGCTGATCTCTAGCTTTTAGGCAATCTTCATGTTTCTTGGAAGCTTTTGGTGTGAGAGTTCTCACTATGTTGTCTTCGTCCCGTTCCCTGCTTTGATCCTTCTTTTCCCCAAAGTAGGAATCTAGGGTTTGGTTGTTGTTCTTACTTTGCTTCCTATGCTTATTCATGGCTGGCTAATCAGAGATTTTTTAGCTCTGTGGAACTCTGCTTCTGGAGGCTAAAGCTCTGTCCCAAATCGCTAGGGTTTTCCTAGCTGCTGGAGCTTTTAGGAGGCTGCTGGGGCCCTCCCCAGCTCTGGCTCACTGAAAAGAGACCCCAGGATCACCACCCAAGACTGCAATCCGGGTCCAGGCCGCTCAATGCAAGAGCACTTGGCCTCTGAACGATTGCTTGGCCCTGCAGGCTGGGAGTTCCAAAGTGGCAATATGGAGGCAGGTGTAGGACCTCTCCTTCTGCTGCTTCCTTGCCTTGGAGGCAGTTTGGCTGGACTTGCTTTTCTCCCACAATTTTTAGCCAAGTTCCACTAACCTATCACTTAGTCCTTTTTTTTTCTTTATAGCTTGATAATTCTGGAAACTGCCACAGCTGCCACAGATCCACTCTTCTGTTGCTCCAGCTGCAGCTCTGCTCATCCAGCTGCCCCCAGGGCCAAAGCGCTGTTTCAGGCTGGGCTGGTTTCGGCTTCCAGCCCTGAGATGGTGCCTCCTAGCCGAGCTGCCTTTAGTAGAAAATGTATTTGTGTGTGTTTTAGAGTTCTAGAATTTGTTTAGAGTCATATTTTATAGATATTTTGAAGTGGCTATGTGGGAGCTGTGATACTTTGTTGCTCTTATGCCACCATCTTGGCTCCACCCCCTCTAATCATGTGATTTTTGTTGATTTTGTTATTGATATGATTAATTATGCTGATAGTTTTCCTAATATTGAACCAGCTCTGCATTTCTTGTATAAATCCCACCTGATTATAGTGTAAGATCTTTGTGATATATTGCTATAATCTTTTAGCTGGTATTTTATTTAAAATTTTTGCATCAATATTCATTAGGGAAATTGGCCTATAATTTTCTTTCTCTGTTTTGGCTCTTGCTAGTTTAGATATCAGCACTATATTTGTGTTTTTTTCCAAATAGTTTATGTAGTATTGAGATTAGTTTTTCTTTAAATACTTGGTAGAATTCACTTGTGAATCTATCTAGTCCTAGACATTTTTTCCCCTTAGGAAGTTCATTGATGGCTTGTTCAATTTCTTTTTAAAAATTGAATTATTTAAGTATTTTATTTCTTTTTTTTCTTTTTACTAATCTGAGTAATTTATATTTTAAAATATTCATCCACTTCTTTTAGATTGTCAAATATATTGGCATATATTTGGGAAAAATATATTGTCTTAATATAATTGTCTTAATTTTCTCTTCATTGGTGATAAATTCACCTTTTTTGTTTTTGATACTAGTAATTTGGGTTTCTTCTTTCCTTTTTTACATCAAATTAACCAATGGTTTATCTGTTTTATTTTTTCCACATAAAACTAGCTTCTAATTTTATTTATTAGTTTAATGGTTTTCTTTCAATTTTATTAATCTCTCTATTGATTTTCAGGATTTCTAATTTGGTGCTGAATTGGGGATTTTTAATTTCTTCTTTTTCTAGTTATTTTTTTAAAGTTACATGCTCAATTCACTGATCTGCTTTCTCTCTATTTTATTGATGTAAACAATTAGAGATATAAATTTCCTCCTAAGTACTGCTTTGGCTGCACCCCATAAATTCTGGTATGCTGTTTCATTGTTGTCATTTTCTTTAATGAAATTATCAATTGTTTTGATGATTTGTTCTTTGACCCACTTTTTTTTCAGAATTAGATTATTTAATTTCTAGTTAATTTTTAACTCTTTTCTATTGTCCATTATGAATGTAATTTTATGGCATTATAATCTGAAAAAGATGTATTTACTATTTCTGCTTTCCTGCATATAGTTGAGAAGTTTTTATGTCCTAAAACATGACAATTTCTGTGTACATGCCATATACTACTGAGAAAAAGTATATTCCTTTCTATTCCCATTCAATTTTCTCCAGAGATCTATCATATATAACTTTTCCAGAATTTTATTCACCTCCTTAACTTCTTTCTTATTTATTTTTGATTAGATTTATCTAGTTCTGAGAGCAGAAAGTTGAGGTCCCCCATTAGTGTAGTTTTATTATCAATTTCCTCCTATAACTCATTCAACTTCTTCAAGAATTTCAAAGGTACACCATTTAGTGCATATATGTTTAGTATTTATATGACTTCATTGTCTATGGTACCTTTGAGCAAGATATAGTTTCCTTCCTTATCTCTTTTAATTAGATGTATTTTTGCTTTTGCTTTTTTTGAGATCATAATTGCTACCCCTGCTTTCTTTGCTTCAGCTGAAGCATAGTAGATTCTACTCCAACCCTTTACCTTTACTCTGTGTGTATCTCTCTGCTTCAAATGTGTTTCTTGTGAATAACATTTTGTAGGTTTCTGGTTTTTAATCCATTCTGCTATTTGCCTCTGTTTTTAAAATTTTTTCTTTTTTAAATTTATTTCCAGGGGTGGCTAGGTGGCACAATGAATAGTGCACCGGCCCTGGAGTCAGGAGGACCTGAGTTCAAATCCGGCCTTTGGCACTTAACACAAAACTAGCCATGTGACCTTGGGCAAGTCACTTAACCCCAATCACCCTACCTTCCCCCCTCCAAAAAAAAAAATGTTATTTCTAGTTTTCAACATTGACTTTTGTAAGATTTTGAGCTCCAAATTTTTTCCACTTCCCTTCCCTCTCTCTTTCCCAAGGTGGCATGCAATCTGATATAGGCTATACATGTACAATTATAGTAAACATATTTCCACATCAGTAATGTTCTGAAGAAAGAATCAGAACAAAAGGGAAAGACCACAAGAAAGAGAAAGCAAAAAAAAAGAAAGAAAGGAAGAGAAAATAGTTTGCTTCAATCTGCATTCAGATGCCATAGTTCTTTCTCTGGATGTGGATGGCATTTTCCATCATGAGTCTTTTGGAATTGTCTTAAATGACTGTATTACTGAGAATAGCTAAGTCTATCAAAGTTGTTCCTTGCATAATGTTGCTGTTATTGTGTTCTGGTGTTGCTCACTTCAGTCAACATCAGTTCATATAAGTTTTTCCAGGTTTTTCTGAAATCTGCCTGCTCATCATTTCTTATAGAACAATAGTATTCCATTACATTCATATACCACAATTTGTTCAGCCATTCCCAATTGATGGACATCCCCTCAGTTTCCAATTCTTGATTACCACAAAAAGAGCTGCTATAAATATTTTTGTACATGCAGGTCCTTTTCTTTTTTATGATCTCTTTGGGATATAGACATAATAGTGCTGTTGCTGGATCAAAGAGTATTCCACTTCTGTTTAATGGGTGAATTCATCCCATTCACATTTATAGTTATAATAATTGACATGCTATTTCCCCCCTTGTTTATTTCCTTCTCTTTTACCCTCCATCCTTTCCGTCTTCATAAGTATTTTACTTCTGATCCCTGCCACTGAGGCAGTAAAATCCAACAACAGGTAGAGTTCTTGAAGTTGTTGTTCAGGGCATCAATTTGTGAGAAAAGCAATGAACAAGCAGTGTTTCCCATAAGTGCTTCATAGAGGAGCAAGCAACAGATGCAGGCAAGATGAACTATATACTGTGCCAGTTGGACCTAAAGTCATTCTTGTGAACATAGATGAAGAGAATTAGGAAGTGGGACAGCAGGTAATTGAGGTGAGAGCCAATATATTCTGTCTGGAACACTGATCCCCAGATGATCTGGGCTCCTAGTTTCCTGAACTGGAGAGTGACTCTTGTCCCCACACACAGTCTCTACAGAATGTCTTCAAGATTCTTCAGAATATCCTCATTCTTCAATGACCTGCTCTTGAGATCTAGCTGAAAGGGCTGTGGGACAGCATAGCAATGGAGATATCATTTTGTGAAGAGGTTCATGTTCTCAGCAATGGTGGCACTGGGTTTCACCTTATCCAGGAAACACAGCCTCTCCTGTGTCTTGGCATCTAAGATATCTACCTCATAGTGCTTCATGACTCTTTGTCACTCATAGGCTGCTGTCTGCACTTGCTGTGGCCTCTCAGCTCATGACCTCAAATGTCTTTCTTAATGAAGCCTTATCTCCCTCTGTCCTTGCTGCCAGGCCTTGGATCTCTCACTGTGCTTTTTTTGTACCTCTCCCATGCACTTGTTTGAATTCGTATTAAATTTATTTGGGTACATGCCTGTCATCTAAGGATCAACTTAACTAGGCAAAGAAAGGCTCATCCTGTGTGGACTGGCCCTCAGGGGATGAATTTTTGGCCATAATAATTTATGAAAACCATGTAGTAAGGTGTGGAGAGATTGCCATATCTATCAGTAGAAGGAAAACGGACAGATAAAAATCAGATATCCTTGAACTGTCAACAAGGGCAAATCCCTAGGGAATATTTTTTAAAAGTTGGAATAGTATTATGGCTGATTTCCATGCCCCTGGAGCCAGGGACAATTGAGTAAAAGTTTGGCTTAGGGATATTTCAGAATGCCTGGCTAGGGCTTGGAAAAGTCAGAAAAGAGATATATGTCTTGTTCCTGCTGTGGGCATGGTGAGCTAGTGTGCCAAGGACAGAGAGTCTCCCAACTCTGAGAGGCCCCTCAGCAGAAAAGCCTCATCCTTGGAGCATGTCAAGGCTAGTGGCTGGAAACAAGCCAATCTATGGGATGTTTTTAAAAGGAAATCACTCTTAATATGACATTTTACTCTTCAGTCTTAAATCTTGGGACCTATTCAACGGAAACATCATCTGCAGAACACAAAGCATTCAAAATATGAATTGATGAATCCCCTAAAGAAAAGCAAGACAATGTGCCAAAAAGTAGATGAAGTAGCCTAAATGAGTTCTCTGCAGATGGATAGTCATTTATGAGAAAAGATACATGCTCCCAAAATACCTGCAGCCCAAAAAGCCATTGAAAGCCCGGGAATCAGCCTTGTTTTAATGGTCTCTTCTGAATATTAAAAGGTATGCTGGGAAGAATAAAGAAGAGATTTTTATTCTTTCAGATACAAATATGATTTCTTAAAATGTTCATGGGGCTGATAATGGTAAGATAGACAACAGTACTTCACTGTTTTATCTAAACACTGCAGATATGCATAAAAAGTTAAAGAGAAAATATCTCATGAGCTATACATGGTGCTACTATTTTTTTGAAGCCGCCAGCATCAATAAGATTTTTTTTTTCCTGTGTCATTAACTAGTGATGTGACATCAGATAAGTTTTTCTCCATCTTTGGCTTCCATTTTCCCAACAACAAAACAAAGGGACTGGATAAAGATCCCTGCCATCCCTAACATTCCTTGTTCTTTAACCTTTTTATGGTAATACTGATGACATTGCCACACAAGTGAACAGGTGTGGTTGAAAAGATGCTGCATGAGCTGAAGGCTCCTGTCTGGTGTGTCCACAGCAAGACTGCCCTCAGTTATTTGGCTGTGGCCCCTTTTGGTAGACCGGATACACTCTGTAACTGGGTTTGACTACCTTAGTGACTACCCAGGGTTGTATGCTGGTGATTCTCAACAAGAGCATACCTCTCAAAGACTCAACCAGCACAGTCAGACTTGCGACTCTAAACTTCTTTTCTAGACTATTTTAATAGCCTTCTGCTTAGTCACCCTACCTCAAGTCTCTCCCTACTCTGATCTGTCCTCCAATGAGCTGCCAAAGTGATTTTCCTAAAGCACAAATTTTACCATATCTATTCCCCTACTTGATAAATTCTAGTGGCTCCCTATTACCTTGAGTAGTAAATATAAACTATTTGACTTTTAAAACACATCACAATCTTAACCCATTCAACATTTCTAGCCTGCTTGTATGCTATTCCTCTTCATGAATACTACGATCCAGTTGATTTGACCTTCTTGCTGTTACTTAGCACAGGATACTCTATCTCCCATCACTGTGACATCTGTGCCCCATTTTTGGAATGTACTTCCCTATCACCCTGACCTCTCGGAATCCCTTATTTATTTTAAGGGAAAGAAACAATCTTTTCAAGTACTACTTTCTACATGGAAGCCTGTTCTGACGCATCCACTTCTATCATCTTGTATTGACTTCATATTTGTTCTCCTACCCCATTAGATGTAAGCTTCTTAAATGCAGTTATTTCTGTCTTTATATCCCCATTGCCTGGTACATAATAGTTATTCAGTAAATAACTGTTTGGTTTAATTAAAGCTGTACAAAAAATAAAATGGATTCTTTTCCACTAGAGATATTTGAGTGAAGGCTGGATGACAATTTGTTGTGGTTGTTAAAAGAAAATGGGATTCTTTGTTAAAAATGGATTGAATCAGATGACCTTTCAGGTCCCTTTCAGTTTTGAGATTCTAAACATTTCAAAACACTATGCATACATTAGGATCATGGATTTGAGAGCTGGAAGGGATCTTAGAGATAATTTAGTCTATCTTTCTTTCATTTTATAGATGGAGAAACTGAGACCCACAGAGGTTAAGGGACTTACTTGCCTAAAATTACTCAGGTCATAAATATTAGAACTTGGATTCAAACTCAGTTTCTCTGGCTGCAGATCCAGTGCTCTGAATGATATGTATCATGAATTATTTTATTTGATCCTCATAACATCTACAAAGTAAGCAGGATATATACTATCTTTATTTTATAGATGAGAAAAATGAAGCTCTCAGAGTTTTATTCATTTGACTAAGGCCACACAACTAGTAAGGGAAAGAGCCAGAATTGGAACCCAAGTCTTCTGATCCTTAATGCAGGGCTATCTCATTCCCACTTCATCATTCATGATGTGTGTGGGCATATTGAAGCAATCACCCAAGAGCATAGCTTCCCATATTGCTTGAGTAAACATTTATTTGCTTTGATTGTTTCTAGGATTCTTTCTGAATGAATAAATGCTACAGTTAATAAATCTTATTAAACAGTTATTCTCTTTAGGGAGTAACCCTCCTTTCATGGGGTAACTTTTCCAAACCACTTGATCCCTTGACATGTGTCTTACCAGAGTTTCACTGTCTAGGCTGCTCCAATAAACAATAGGTGATAATAGCAAGCAAATGAAACTCTTGGAAGGGACGGGCCTTGTGAGTTGGAACTTGTGCAGTGAAAAGACATTGAAGTGGATCCAGGTTTCTCAAAATGGTGGCTCACTCCACACAAATATTAAGTCACAAAACAGAACCCTGGGCCTACCCGATGAATGTTGGCTTCATGTTTCCATTTTACACTTCCTTCTGGTTTGCAAATGTCAGCACTAGGCCAAGCGACCTCCCAGGCAGAACCCCAGGAGGTCTTGACAGAAGGTCAAAGCCAGACGGTGCTTTGGATGTCCTCTTTTAGAGCTCCCTCCTTTGACAGATGAG
The DNA here is from genome assembly GCA_028646515.1 of Pseudochirops corinnae. NCBI lineage: Eukaryota > Metazoa > Chordata > Mammalia > Diprotodontia > Pseudocheiridae > Pseudochirops > Pseudochirops corinnae. The sequence continues at coordinate 7,350 of JAQQSV010003797.1, read as the reverse complement.
AAAACTAAAACCCAGAGAAGAGATTTATGACCCCAGAAATATAAGGTATTAGAGCTGAAAATGACTTTATCAATCAAAGCAATATGATATGATATAAAGAGCACTGACTTTGAAGTCTCAAGTCGTTGTTTCAAATGATGACTCCCTACTTTAATGAATCCTGGCTCTCGTCATGTGTCCCCCCTCTCCTAAAGGGGTGTGAGTGGAGTGTGAGCTATCTCTAAGGTCCTCTTCAGTTCTAGAAACCCCGATCCTATCAATAAGCAAATGTTAAGTCAAATTCCCTCCTCTACAGAAGACTAAACGTCAGCCTGGAGAAGAAAAATGATGTCACCACAAAACGATAGCATTAATTTGACATGTAAATGGCATTTTAAGGTTTATGAAGCACTTTGCTCACAGTGGTCCAATAAACTTATGGGATTAGTAGTGCAGGCATTATTATAATTACTTTTTTGTTGTTGTTTGGTACCTCTTGTTTTATTTTTCTTGTTGTTCAGTTGTGTTCAACTCTTAGTGAACCCATTTGGGGTTTTTTTTGGCAAAGATACTGGTGTGGTTTACTATTTTCTTCTCCAGATCATTTTACAGATGAGGATACTGAGGCAAATGGGGGTAAGTAACCTACCCAGGGTCACATAGCTAGAGAGTGTCTGAGGCCAGATTTGAAGCCAGGTCTTCCTAACTCCAGGCTGTACCACCTAGCAGAGAGAAGTTCCGTGATGTTCCCACAGTCATAATAGCCTGTAGGTATCAGAAGCAGTACTGGGACCTAAATCTTCCTGGCTCCAACCTAGTTCTCTATTCACTAGGTTGTACTGGTCCTCTGAGATTCACATGGCCTAGTTTGTTAGTAAGTATCAGGGTTCCCATGTCAAGTCTTCTCATTTGGAATACAGTGACCCTTCCATCCTGCACTGCTTCTTGGAATATTTCTTCACACCTCCTGAGATGGAAATCATGTCATACTATACTCTTTGAGGGGATCTACAGAGATTGTGTACAAGGGTGCTATAGAACTCCTGACCTGAGGTTAGCTGTCCTGATTGGTGAGACAGCCCTAGATGGGCCCATGCCCTTTAACCTCTGGCCATTTTCCAACCTGACACCTCTTTAACCCTTTCCACTTCTTGCTCTTGGAACCACATTGAAATCAACTCTACCATTGCTTCTGGAAATGGAAAAGATGCCCATGAATTAGTTGCCTCTATTTTCCATCAGTGGCTCTGCTTGGTTTTTGATTACGTGGGAGCATGTCTACCTTAGGATAAAATGATCACCTGACACCTTGCCATGCATATTGACTCAGCTTTTGTTACTTAATACCTTCTCCACTCCCTCCACTCCCTCTCCTCTCTGATTGGAGGGCTAGAAGGTAGAGCTTTTTCCAAAACCTTCCTTTTATAGAGGGCTCAGAACTTTCCAATAACTTGCCATTTTCCATCAATGACTCTGCTCAGTTTTGAATTTGAAGGAATATAATGTTCTCACATTGGTAGGTCCCCTGGTGCCTCCCCCCTCCACTTTCAACTTTCTTTTTTGTATTGTCTTCCCCCACTAAATTGAAAGCTCCTTGAGGGCAGGGAGTATTCTTTTTATTATTATTTGTATACCTGGCACATAGTATGTACTTCAATGCTCACCGAATTGAACTGAACACTCACTATCAGTTGGTTGTCCTATTGTTACAATGACTGAAAGGAATAAAATCATTGACTCCTAACCCATCCAAACCCTATGAGCAAGGGGAAAAGGAGGCCACTATGCTGGCAGATCTTCCCAGATGAATTCTGATGAGATGAAGGGGGAAGGCAAGGTGGATAGGTGCCACCAGGCCCAACAGCCAGCCATCCTACATCGGTTCTAGTTGGAAAGCAAAGGAGGAAGGGCCAGAACCACTATCTGGCTATACAAGAGGGGACAGATAGGGAACAGCATAAGGAGATGGCAGGATCATGTTTGTTTGGTTTTTAGGATGGGAGAAAACTCCTTGCACTTCTAGACAAGAGAAAGAAGACAGGGGACAAAGATTAGAAGGAGCAATGATGATCAAATGGGCCCCCTCCCTGAGGAATTCAGAGGAAACAGGATCAAGTATACAAGGAGAGAGGCTAGCCCAGGCAGGAGGAGAAGGACTCTCTCTTTCTCTGAAACTAAAACGAAAGAGAGAAGAACAAGGGATGACACTGACGTGCTTTGAAGTGTGACACTGAGGAGCCAAAAGAGCGACCAGTGTCTGACTCTATGTTCTCAGTGCAGTAGGACATGAGGCCTTATGTTGAGAGGGAGGAGACAGGTGCTTGTCTGTACGTGGCTTGTGAAGAGAAGGTCTGGAATAAATGCTGTGAGGAGTAAAATAGGGAACCAGCTAGGAAAAAACAAAAGGCTTGCCATGCAGCCATGGGGAAGGTAAGTTAAGAATAGATAACATAGCTTTAAAAAAATATATTTTGACACTTTTTGTTTATATATCACTATCTTTGGCCTCTCTACTCAAAGAGCCATGCCTTAAAACAGAGAATAAAGCAGGAAGAAAAAAAAAATCAATGCAGCAAAACTAACCTGTAGAGCATCGATCAAGTCTGGTAGTATATGTAATGTTCCATACCCACCATCCCCTACCTCTGCAAAGAAGGGAAGAAGCTTCATTTTTCCATTTGTTCTTCAGCGACAAGCTTGATTCTTCTAATTGCGTAATAAATAACATAAATTTTTCTTGAACTCAGTGAGCATATTGCATTACTCCTCCTAGTTGTATTCAGCCACATGCAAGTAAGAACATGGAGTAATCCAGGGTTGGTGTCTGGAAAGGGTTGAGAGGTGATGATAGAAGCCATCAAGGGATTGGAGGGTCCACGTTAACTTTATTATCAAGATTTCAAAGGAAGGAAAGCAAGGTCAATGTAGAGGTCATAGAAAAACAAGGAGGGGCGGAGTGACTAATTCCAAGGTGAAAGAATAGATTTAGGAAGGATGAAGCACAAGGAGAGATGGAGAGATAAGAAAGATCAAAGAGAAGAATTTCAAAGTTCTCAATCATGGTTGTAACAATTGTAGGTGATGATGTGATCAATTTCCCTTTTTTTTTTTTCTTTAATCCTGTGTGCATATGAAATAGAGTGAAAATAGAGGTCATGGGAGTTGAGGAGGTCAATAAACTGAGAGGCTGGGGTGTGTGAGGAGACAATAACACAAATTGAAATCCCTGAGTATAAAGGCAGGGATTGGGGTAGAGAAGACTGTGAACTAGGTAGTGAGCTTGAGAAAGAAAGGAGATGACCTAGGGACTGGTGGATAACTGGACCAGGATACTCATGGAGAAGACGTTGCTATGGTGGCCAAGGAGGAATATGGAAATAGCAATGAATAGCTAAGGGTACTATGTGTGGGGAGCTCTAGAGAAGGTACTTAGTACTGGAGAGGGTGGGGGGGGGTAGGGAGAGAGGGAAGGAGATGGGGGAAAGAGAATAAGCATTTGTAAAGTGCCTCCTATGTGTGAGGCATCATGCTAAACACTTTTTATGAATTTTAATTCATTTGATCCTCACAACAATCCTTTAAGGTAGGTGCTCTTATTACCCTCATTTTACAGCTGAAGAAACTGAGGCAAATAGAGTTTAAGTGACTTTCCCAGGTCACACAGCTAAATCTGCACTCAGGTCCAGCACTCTCTCCACCATACCACCAGGTGCCCTGAGGGAGACTGACTTCTCGAGGGAGCCAGGTTTTCATGATTACAAGAATACAGAAGGAATATGAGAGGAAAAGGACTTTTGTTAACAATAGAACAAGATTTCTAGAGGGCACAGTGGAAAGGGAGGTCACAGAAGTAGAGAGATATGAAAAGGGAAGAGTTAAGCTGGGAGAGAGAATAGGATGATAAATTGGGTAGTGCTATCAGAACAAAGAAATTCTCAAATATGCAGTCTTTCAACTCCAAATCACAGGGATTTGGAAAGAAGGAAAAGAGAGTTTGCTAGCCATAGAACAGTGGACTGTCATACCTTCCCAATAAGAAGAGACATCATGTTCCAAGTCCAAACTTGGATATCAATTTGATTTTCTTGGATATTGATTATTTGATTTGGGGATGAGCTAAGGCTGGGGACTTGATCCAGTATGGGTGACCAGGAGGCCTGGGGACAATTCAAGGGGCTGGATTGTGAGAGACATGGCATCCGGACCTTTGCTGGTTATAGAGTCTCTGATTGCTCATGCCCCCTCATCAACAAGGATAATCCTGCCTCAGGGCCCAGGCTAGATGTTTGCTTGATTATTACTCCCTATAAGGGGGAAGGACATTTGATCCTGGGTCAGCCTAAGAGATCATATGGTGAAAAGCCCAGCATTAAGGCCCTTACTGTTAATGAGGCAGAGAATTTTCTCACATGAGTCTATCTTCTTATATGCATCACATAAGCATAATATAAAGTATGTGTACCCAAGCATGCACACATTCATATGTTTAAATGTGTATGTACTTTGTCCCCATTACATGTGTATACATATATGGATATACAGGCATACACACACACACATATATGTATATACATATATACTTTATACATATGCATCTGTCTTATATTCATTTCCCACACTGCTGTTGCCTGCTGTTACCACACTTTCTCTACAAGAACTCCAGAGACAATGCATTGAAAGAATACCTTTGAAACACATTCTGAAGGGGGTGGGGGTGGGGCCTAACTATCCTGATTAGTGAGATCTTATATCTCTAGATAGACTCCAGACCTGACCATGCTTTTTTCCCCAGTCATTTGTGTATTCACACTCCTTTACACTTCTTTTTCTATAGCCAATTCAGTACTACCATTGCCGCTAAAAAGTGTGTGCCAATTGATTGCTCCTGGTGTTCTACTCATCATTCCTGTGACTTTTCCATATGCAAACACCCTTCCCTCCCCCATCCTATGGAGCATTATTCTCCATTTGTGGCTCCAATGGACTATGTAGGGTAAGAGAGAGGGAGGGTTGTTTCTGACCATGAGTAACTCTTCATTAAGAGGCTTGCATTATAACATAATAAAGAATTCCATTATTGGAAGGGGATCCAGAACAGTTAATGATTCATGATTCACTGGATATACAAAAGAAAGCATTACCTCTCTCTTCCTTTCTACCTGTGAATTGTAACAGACTATTTCTAGTAGCATTTTTAGAAGAGGTAAAATAGGAGAGGCCAGCTCCATTCCCCTACTCAGGCCTTCATTTAGTTATTTACACATGATAGATAAAGCACATGTCCTTCCTAGGATAGGCAGAACCTGGGTTTTGACTTCCTCTTTTGTGTTTGTTCTTTCTTGATATGAGGTTAATGAATAACTTGAGATAAACATGTTCAGACTTGGAAGCAATTTTGTGAATTCTAAAGGTCCAAAGGCCTAGAGTTCCATCAAGGTGGAGCTTGCTGGTGGCAGGAGAAACTTCTGAATCAGAAAAAACAACTACCACCAAGAGGATTGGATCAAGATTATCCATTTTACCAGTAGAGATGTATAAGGAATTGTGCAAACAGTTCCAAGTCAGGGTGAAATTTAAAATGCCTAATTAGTAGATCTACAAATTACTTTATTTTTAAATGAGGTTTAAACAAAACAGCAGATTGTAACAGATTATAATAGTTATATATGTAACAGTTAAGTCTCAATTCCTGTCAATTCTGTTAATGCAGACTGTCTTTTATGTTTAGTCTTTCTTTTGTGTGTATGAAAGTTACTTGTTCCTTATTGATTCATACTATGTATTATGTACCTTTTTTATTTTCCCCTTTTGGGGGAAATCCTAGATGTGAACCAAAAGGAAAATCCTGTAGAACAAGGATTATTAGTTCTTAACACTTAACACTCTTAACATTAGTCCATAGAATGTGCACAGATAGATGTTAGAGAGTCTCTGAACTGGAATGGGGAAAAAAATTAATTGTTGTAATCCTATGTATTTTAACAGGCATCTAAAAAACATTTTCAGAAGAGGTTCATAAACTTCTGCAGAATGTCAAAGTGATACATGATGAAAAAAGAGGTTAAGAATTGCTGGTATAGAAAGGAAAGTGGGTCAAGGACAGACCTTTTAGAGAATATCCAATTTAAGGAGTCAAGAAAGGAAGATAATGTATCATTCCATTTTTCTGAGAAGATTGAGGCCAATTGTATGCCCATAAATTTGACAATCAGTGAAATTGATGAATATTTACAAAAATATAAGTTGCCCAGATTAACTGAAGAAGAAGTAAATTACTTAAATAACCCCATTTCAGAAAAAGAAATTGAGCAAGCTATCAATGAACTCCCTAGGAAAAAATCTCCAGGGCCAGATAGATTTACTAGCGAATTCTATCAAACATTTAAAGAACAATTGATTCCAATACTTTACAAACTATTTGGGAAAATTGGAGAAAGAGGAGTCCTACCAAATTCTTTTTATGACATAAATATGGTACTGATACCTAAAAGGGGAAGACACCAAACAGAGAAAGAAAATTATAGACCAATTTCCCTCATGAATATAGATACAAAAATTTTAAATTAAATATTAGCAAAAAAAGACTACAGCAAATTATCATGAGAATAATATACTTTGATCAGGTAGGATTTATTCCAGGAATGCAAGGATGGTTCAGTATTAGGAAAACTATCAGTATAGTTGATCATATCAACAACAAAACTAGTAGAAACCATATGATTATCTCAATAGATGCAGAAAAGGCTTCTGATAAAATATAACACCCATTCCTATTAAAAACACTAGAGAGTACAGGAATAAATGTAGTCTTCCTTAAAATAATAAGTAGCATCTATCTATTAAAAACCATCAGCAAGTATTATATCTAATGGGGATAAGTTAGAAGCATTTCCAATAATATTAGGGGTGAAACAAGGATGTCCACTATCACCCCTCTTATTCAATTTGGTACTAGAAATGTTAGCAGTAGCAATAAGAAAATAAAAAGAAATTGAAGGAATCAAATTGGGAAAAGAAGAGATTAAGCTATCACTCTTTGCAGATGATATGATAATATACTTAGAGAATTTTAGAGAATCAAGTAAAAAACTTCTTGAGATAATAAATAAATTGGGCAAAGTTGCAGGATATAAAATAAACCGACACAAATCCTTGGCAATCCTATATATTTCTAATGAAATTCAACATCAAGGAGCCAAGATGGTGGCATAAGAACAACAACATATTGCAGCTCTCACATAGCCACCCCAAAATACCCATAAAATATGACTCTAAACTAATTCTAGAATTCCAAAACACACACAAATATACTTTCCACTAAAGTCAGCTCGGCTATGAAGAACCATATCAGCACTGCAAACTGAAACCAGC
>JAQQSV010003796.1:0-14997 GCA_028646515.1 Pseudochirops corinnae | reverse complement strand
CCTAGGGGCAGGGAAGATCTTCAGATTCCCATAACAGTTAATTACTTGCATAATGAAATGGTCATTTAGCACTTAGCCAAATTCATTCAACATCCTAATATAGCCTCTTTAGAATTATTGTTAGTGTTTCTTGAAAAGGCTTTGTCATTTTCATTGTTACATAAATGATGAGCTATTGTTATTGTCTTGAAGGCCATATTAAATAGTTTTGAGAATCCTACAGTTGAAAAAAAATTTTCATCATCCCCCTAAAGCTTACCTACTTCCCCTAACTTTCCATTTCTAATGATTCATCTCAAATATCTGGACTTTACACATCTAAAACATCTTTGGCTCTTCTATATCCTTCATCTTCCACATCCAATCAATGATTAGAGACATCTAAGTGGAACAGTGGATGGAGTGTTAGTCTTTAAGTCAGGAAAACCTGAGTTCAAATTCTACCTCAGAATCTTACTTAACTTTGCGATGCTGGGCCATTAACTTCTCTCAGCTTTCATTTCTTCATCTGTAAAATGGAGTAATGATAGTTCTTACCTCATATAATTATTGTGAGGATCAAATGAAATAATATGAAAAACACTTTGTAATCTTAAAGTACTATATAAATGCTAGCCATTATTTATTATTGTTATTATTATCAGTTGTCAAGTCTTGTTAATTCAGCCTCCACAATATCTCTTGAATCTGTCTCCTTTCAACTCATGTTCCCAAATTTGTCATCTTTTGTCATCTCACTTAGACTGTTGTAAGAAGTACCTAACTTGCCTTGAAATTTACCTTTCTCCAATTACTGAAACAGAAAAGATCTTTGAGGCCACATGTCCAACCCATGCCTGACTAGAATTCTCTCTGTGACATCCTCAGCAAGCAGTCATCCAATTTACATTTGAAGACTTTAAAGGAAAGAGAACCCAGTGCTTTTTGATGCAGCCCATTTTACATTAATATAACTTTCTCTAATTTTAGAAAGTTTTTCCTTATATAGGTTTCCTTCTGTGGTATCCTCCCATGGTTGGGTCCATGGAGGAATGTCTACTCCAGGTTCAAGATACTCTAGGTCTATAATCTTAAAACTGTTGCTTATGTGCCCCTACTATTGAATTTGCCTTCAGTCTGCCAAAGGACACAACTGTCTTAAAGAAAATGCATTTACTGAGATGGAATAGGAAGAACACTAGCTATAAAATGTCCTTCCCTCCATCCCTCAAAGAATCTGGGATTCAACTCCAATAAATACGTAGAGCTAGTGGGAAGCATAGGCACATGCTATTAGTGTATGATGAATTTGTACAATATAAGAAATAGACATATATAGAGATTAATTCATATAGTGTAGCCAAAATTGTACACAGAGTATACTAGTAGAGAGGTGTATGCTTAGGGAGCACATATAGCATAGATAATTCACCACAGGGTTCTAATGTCCCTTCTCTTCTTGTGGTATCCTTATACTGCTCCCCTGGTGCACTGTATCTCTCCTGGGCATATCACTCTGTGGAGATTCCTGGATCTGATTCCTGTTGGGCACAGTGAATCCTACTCGGCAAATAATTCCATTGCAACATGCCAGGGCTGATTTGGCAGGGATAGGGGAATCCCCACTTGACCCAAGAGGTATGAAGAGTGATTCTATCTAAAAAGCTGAGTTGTTATTCACACTCTGCAGTGCTACCCTGCCTCAAACCAGTCTCTTGAGCAATGATTCTTAACCTGGGGTTCATCTGTAAAATAAGCTGAAGAAAGAAAAGCAAATCACTCCAGTATCTTTGCCAAGAAAACCCCAAATGGGGTCACAGAGTGTGAGACCCAACTGCAAATGACTCAACAAAAGCAAATAAGATTCAACTAAACCTTCTAGCCTGTGTAGATATTTTTAACTTTTGACTTTATTCATATTAGCTTAACCTTCTAATTTTATGTTATTTGAAAGCATGATAAGTATACTATCTTTATCAAAAATCCTTATTAAAAATATGAAATAGCACAGGCCAGGTGGAGTTCCATGGGACATACTGCCATAGATTGTCCTCCAACTTGATATTAACACAGTATTGAGCACCATCTGGTTTTCAAAATAGTTTGCCGGGGTGGCTATGTGGCATAGTGAGACCGGCCCTGACACTTAACAGTAGCCATGTGACCTTGGACAAGTCACTTAACCCCAATTGCCCTACCTTCTCCCTCCCCCCCCCAAAAAAAAGAGTAGGCAGATCTTTTCTAATATAGTTAGAGAGTTGAATTTGGAATCAGGACCCAAGCTTGAACTGAAATTTAGCCCCTTACAACTTAAAATATCTTGAACAAGTCACTTTTTAACTCTCTGAGACTCAGTTCAAAGTATCACAGAATTTGAGGGTTGGAAGAGACCACAATATATATTACATTAGATTTTTATGATTAATTTTGCTGATTTTTTTCTCTTACTCCTTAAAAAGAGGAATACCGGGGAAAATTTAGGTGATACAAAAACAATAAATATCAATAAAATACTAATTTTTAAAAAGGAAAAGATTATAATGACTATATAGTTCACTTTGCACGTGAAGAGTAATCCCCATTATAAAATACCCAAGAAATGGTTGTGCAGCTTCTGAAATACACCACCTCTCTAGTCCTTTTCAGTTCTGAATATGTGATCCTACAGTCAAGTCAGCAATCATTAATTGTTTACTACACTGGAGATTTTTAAAAAGGCAATAAAAGTTCTTGCTTTAAAGGAGCTTGTGGTCTAATGAGAGTAAGGGTGTGCAAACTATGTACAAACAAGATATATACAGGATAAATTGGTGACAGTCTAAGAGGGAAGGTACTAAGATTAAGAAAGAGTGGGAAAGGCTTCTTGCAGATGGTAAGACACATCTGAAGAAAACCAAGAAAGCCAGGAGGCAGAGTTAGAGAGAAAGAATTCCAGGCATAGGGCACATCTAGTGAAAATTTTAGACACCAAGACAGCACAGAGTTGGGAAATATGGAGTGTTGCGTGCAAAGAACAGGAAGAAGGTGTCTGTCATTGGACTACAGACATGGAAGTAAGGTGCAAGGAGGCTAGAGAGATGGGGACAGTGGGGCAGGTTATGAAAGACTTTAAAAGCCAGATGGGATTTTATGTTTAATCCAGAAGGTAATAGAGAGCCATTAGAATTCACTGAAATAGGAAGGTGACATGGACATGCTTGCCCTTTATGAAAAGTCGGCTTGATAACTGAGTGGAGGATAGGCTGTACTGGGGAAAGGCAGCCAGGAAGACCAGCCTGCAGGCTACTGCAGTAGTCCAGATGTGAGGTGATTAAGGGGGCTGCACCATGGCTATGGCAGTATCGGAAAAGAAGAGAACATATTTGAAAGACGTTATAAGCTATGTGTGCTCAACCTGTGGTAGAGCATTCCAAGCTCACATTGCTCTGATCAGCCACAGCTGGACACGTTATACCTTGACTCTAACACAGTGATGTCATTTTCGTCCTCTTGGAGAACAAAAGACAACGACCAGAAACGATAGGACCTGGCAACTGATTGGTATGGGGAGTGAGAATGAGGGGTTGAGGGTATCATCTGATTTGTGAGCTTTGGTCACTTGGAGCTTGATGTTGTCTCTGACAGTAATAAAAGTTAGGAAGAGGAGAGAGTTTTAGAGAAAAGATGAATTCAGTTTTGGACATGAATTTAAGATGTCTGTTGGACGTCCATTTCCACATCTAATAGGCATTTGGAGATAAGAAACTAGAGGTAAGGAGAGTTGTTAGGACTAGACAAATAGATCTGAGATTCATCTGCATGGATTTGGTCATTGAATCCATGGGAACTGATGAGGTAACCAAGTGAAATAGCACTGAGAGTGAAGAGAAGAAAGCCAAAACTACCTGAAGGGTAGTTAGAAGTTAGAAGATACAACCTGCATGAAGACAAAGGGGACAGAGTCAGTCAGAGGGGGAGGAAAGCCAATAGAGAGCAGTGATATAAGGTTCTAGAGAAAAGAAAGTATCAAGGAGAAGGTGACTGAGAGGTCAATAAGGATGAGGATTGAGGAAAAAACCATGAGGTATGGCAGTTAAGAGATCATTGGTAGGATTGGTAAATAATAATCCTTAATAATCTTAGAATTTCAACTCCCAGCTAATAATTTTTATTCTGTCTTTTCTGGTTCCCTAGGCAGAAATAAAAATGAACTGTTAGTTGAGGAATTCTGTTTTCTCTTTTTGACATCCTTTGCCTTTATGCTGTCTACCCAAGGCAGAGTTTTTGTCCTGTCTTTGATCCTCCTCTTTCCCACAGTATACCAAAGAAAACTTTGTTATTTTTAACATGCCTTGCCAGCTTCAGCTCATTATAAGCTTTATTGTAATTGACACCATTTTTATAGAATCAAGCCACATTTTTGTGTTTGTCCTTAGTTATTTGCCTTTATTTTCATCTGATGTATGTGTCTTTTTCAGTCAGTGAATTCCCTGTGCATCCACATTGGACTTTTTAGACTGCTCACCTTTTTCTGTTTTTTGAAACTGTTTCCATTTATGCCTTTAGAATTTTATTTTTAAGTTTCCCCTCCCTCCTGGGCTGAATTGCTCTGCAGGATTTTAATCTCTGGGATTCTACCTAGCCTTTCTCTGAAATCCTTAGTGTAACATTGAATGCCCTTTTTAATTTGACTACATCCTACCTTTGCAGCTTTATTTCATATTCTTCCTCTGCTAGCTGTTGCAAATCTTGTCCTGCAAAATTCTGCCTCTGCATTCACATGCAGAATTTCTGTTCCTTCAGATCTCTACCCTACCTCTACCCTACCTCATCTTTACCCATTGAAATCCTTCCCATTTTTAAGGTCCAGATCAGATGTCATCACCTTTCTGAAGCTTTTCCTCATTTCTTCTGTTAATGTTCCTTAACCAAAAGTGATCATTTCCCCTCAAATTTTTCTAGAGCACTTTATTTATATATCTTGTTTGCTCCAAACTCATGGTGCCTTATCTCATACTTATTTGTATAGACTCATCCACCCATTAAGTTGTAAGCTTCTTGAGAGCAAAGGTATATTTTTATTTCATTTTTTTTGTGTGTCCTAGATGCCTACTACAGTGTATTGGGCATAATAAGTTTATAATAAATGTTGAATAAAAAAAAAGTTGAATAAAATTTAAATTTCCCGCTTTTTTTAGGAGAATCCAAGTGAAGAAGATGCTGCAATTGTGGACAAAATACTGTCTTCTAGGATAGTAAAGAAGGAAGTGAGTACCTGACTCTTTTATATCGTGTATTTCATGTTCTTTCTGAATTGTAATAATTGTTCTTTTTTTCTCTTAGGTATCACCTGGAATGATGATTGATGCAGAAGAATTTTTTGTAAAATACAAGAATTAGTGAGTATTGATATGTTTAAGACAGTAAGAAAGGAGACTTTAGTTTAGAAAGAAGTACAATATTTGGAACATTAGGAAGCTATTAATTATCACCCTAATGTATATTTCTTATTTTAATGCTAATATTGTTTTTACTACTTAAAGTATTGTATTAGCCTAATTGAAAGAATAAGTGAAAGCCCATGGTCCAAAGTCACAGGAAATTAAATAAATTTGTTCATTATGTTCTGTTTTTGAGATGCTTATGTTTATTTCTTTATGATCATCATCGACTCACATGATGCCTGGTTAATTTCCTTAACAAATAATTCTCATTTTAATAAGTTAATTTTAACCTAGTTTATGGACTAATCAAGTATAAAAATGAATAATTGATGGAGGAGGGGAGAGACAAAAAATTTCAAAACATATGTTTATAGAAAAAACAGAAAGTCAAATATATTTTATTTATTCTGTGGTGGTTTTTTTTTTCAATTCCATTCTTTATTTTACTTCTTCCAGACTTACAAACTTAACTATGTGATTCTGGAGTTAAAGTGATTTCATTTTCATATAAAATAGCATTTTCCTTAATGACAAGAGAGTTAACAAGAAAAATGTTAATGATAAATGACACTGTGTTGCATACCAGTCTGCTTCCACTTAAACTGCTGACTTACATACTAAATCTTGTTGAGACTACAGTGAGCAAAATACATTTAGTTCACAAGTTATTTATGTGAGAGTAGTAATGAAGAAAATGTCAGATCACTTATTTACAAAGCTGGAAGTATGTGTTACTAGATGTTTTAATTGAATTCAGCTGTGCCCACCTTGGCATACTTTGATATGATGACATTATAATTTTCATAACAATTTCAGCTCCTATCTTCACTGTGAGTGGGCCACAGAACAACAGCTTTTAAAAGATAAAAGAATACAGCAAAAAATCAAAAGATTCAAATTGAGACAAGCACAACGAGCACATTTTTTCGCAGATGTAAGTAACAAAAACAAAAAAGTGCCATAAACTTCCATTTGCTGAACTCTTATGTTTACAATATTGTTTGCCAAGACTTTGACTAACTATGCTGCTTAGCTTCTTAGCCTTCTTTGAATGTAACTACTATATACAGTATATACTATATATATATATATATACCATATATAAATTTTTCTTCAAAATTCAATTTGAAGACATTCTTATGTCTCCATTGATGGAGAGTAGTGGCCCTACTAACCTAAATTAATAGGTACAGCAAAAATAATTTGTAATTCTTTTTAACATATTTTTGGTACTTACAGATACAGATATGTATTTTAGGTTAATTTACAGTACTTAGAAAACATTGAAGAAATCTCTCTGTAAAGATGACCCCTTCCCCTTATATCTCAAAGAACTTTTGAACAAAGGAATTGTTTAATTTGAGAAAACAGTAATTCTTCAAGAAATTTGAAAATAAGACTTATCTTTTGATAGATTGTAATAGGTAAATTATATCAGGATCCTGTTTACTGAAGGTGGGATTTCCCACTAACTATTTTTTGACCTGTATCTTATCACAGCACTGAGAGGCACTTTTATTGATTTTTTTTTTAAAAGAATATTTATTTTGGTAACCCCACATTTAAATGAAGTATGCAACATGGACTTAACCTTTCTATAGCTAGTTTTCTCATCAGTAAAATAAAGGGTTAGTCATATCATTGCCAAGGTCCACATGAAGTTATTTTTAACCTAATTCAGATAAAATAGGTAGTAATTTTGTTAGTCAGTCCTTCATTCCATCATTGAGTTTATTCCCACTCTTTGATAAATAAATTACTTTTGAATTTCAGATGGAAGAAGAACCTTTTAATCCCGACTATGTTGAAGTAGACAGAGTGTTAGAAGTTTCTTTCTGTGAAGATAAGGACACTGGTGAGGTAAGTATTCGGTAAAAGGAGTAAGTAAAAAAAAAATAGAATTTTTCAAATAAAAATTGTTAATTTTAAAAAATTATGTTCTAAAAATAAAATACTAATTTGATTTTTATTTTGAAGTATTTTAGTTTGCTCAGAGTGTTTTTAACTTTTCTTTATTTTAATAATGTCTTTTTTTAAACTAGTAAAATTTTTAAATGATTTTCTTTTTTACAGCCTGTAATTTACTACTTGGTAAAGTGGTGCTCATTGCCATATGAAGATAGTACATGGGAACTGAAAGAGGATGTAGATCTAGCAAAAATAGAAGAATTTGAACAACTGCAAGCTTCAAGGCCTGACTCTAGGCATTTGGTAAGGACATCTCTGGGTTACAGATAATTTACCTTCAAAAAGTCTTGATATCTTCCTGATTCCAGCTGTTGATTTAGTTTATACATGTTAGGTTGCTTTCTACCCTAAGTTTCCTTTTCGTATATTTTCTCATTTTCCTTTGTATTTAAAGACAGTGAAAGTAATGATTTTATTACCTTTGTCAGTTTTCCCTATCATCGGTACTTAGACTTCAACGTTTAGATGTTTATATCGAATCCTATCAGCTCTCCTGCTTTTAACTTTTAACCCAGTAAGGCAAAGTAAAGATACCCGGAAATTAATATGGAGCATAGTTTTGGCAGGTTATCTTTTTGATCAGTAAATAGATATTTAGCATCTGTGAAAGTTAAACTTTATTTGATAAAAAATATAATTTGAAATGTTTCATTATATTAGAAGATGACGCTTAATAGCATTAAGTCAAGTGAAATTATAAGGGAAAAATTTATCAATTACATAACTAGATAAATGAGAATTATAGCTAAATAAACGAAAATTACATAAAAGTAGTCTCTAATTATTTGGGTGAAGGAAGCATATATTTGTGAGTCACTTAGAACTGTGAGGAAACCACTTTGTTGTTTGTTTTTAAATGTACTATTTTGTTTAAGAATAGTTTCTTAGACAGTCAATCACATGATAAGTGTTATAAGAAGTATTAGTTTGTCATTATTATTAATATTGTTAAATGATGCCATATCATGGTAAAGAAGTGACCCTGGATTCTTCAAAGAGAGTTCCTACAGAATATAAGCTCTGTCTGGCCATACAAAACTCAAAAGACTTGAATATTAGGTCAGTGATGAGTACTGTATATCTGTCATCTGGAGACTAGCCTACTTGAGTGGCTCATCACCAGGTTGTTCAGAGGGTGAGAATTTTTGTAACAGCAACAGCTCCTGAAGGCTTCCTCTCTTAAAGCACTTGGCTTCAGTGAAAGAAGTTGACTACTTTGGCAAAAAAGTGTATGTTTGAAGTATTCTTGATTATAGTGATGAGCATTTATGTAATACTATAAGGTTTATAAATCACTTTCTTCATCACCTTGTAAAGTAGGTCAAAATATGTAGGCACCATAGCAAAATATTAATTGGTTCCAACTTGAAAGTAGGTCTATCATTTAAAGAGGTAAAAGTAGCAAATAATAGAAGAAAACAGTGCTGAATATTTATGAACATATAGCTATTAGTGGCAGCTGCATTTGAGAAATTATGCCATCTACAAAAAAAACTTTTGCACAGTTGAAGTGGAAAAAAACCTCAAAATATCCAGGATTAAGAAAAAAGAAGCTAATATGTAACTAGTAGTAATCTAGAAATTTGCCATAATCAATATTTAAATATTCATTTTTTATCATTATTTAAAGGGGAAAGTTAAGAATAGAACAGAATGTCTAGCATATTTTGGGGAAGAATAGATGGTAGCATTAGAAGGGACCTTAGATACCTGCTATAGTCAATTAACTTTACAGATTAAGAAACTGAGAACCAAAGATGAGAGGTAATTTACCCAAAGTTAAGCTGGCATTTCAGTCTGCATCCTCTGACTTCATATCCAGTGTGCTTTTATCTATTATTTTAACTTATATAAAATGAGAAATCCCAAAAGAAACCTTAAATAAAACAGGTTTCAATATAAGGAAAAATCAAATATTAGTAGGTTTATGCATAATTTTTTACCTGATCCATAATGACAAGGAGTACTGATATCTAGCTGTGACAGTGCAAGTTGTCATAGTGTAGAGTAATGGGTAATAAGAAAATACTAGAATAAGGACGTGTAAAGCTTTACCTTATATATACACCTTTTTTCTAGTTTTCTTGGTGGCAGTAATACCAGGGATCTCCTCTCTGTAAAGGACTAATTCTTGCTTATTGCAAAACTGCCTCTTTCACACTTTATTGGGTTCTTTTGGTTCTAGTTTTCCACGATTTATTAAGAAATACCATTTCCGTACTGTTCACATCCTTCTTAATTTTATAACAGCGACTTTATATTCACAGTCCTTAGACCAAAGCTCTCTTCCCTTGCCACTACTCCCCAGTATCTGTTGTATCTTACTAATACTATTAGCTTACTGAGTTCTTCGACTGTTTCAATTTTGTATTTGTATATAGAGTATATAGTATTGTATTTACTGGATGGAATCCCAGTTTTAATTTCCCCTCATACATATAAGGTTCTCCATTACCATGAACATTTTTAGAACATTTCTAGTTGCTCTTCTGTGGACCATTTACATACCTCATTCTGGTTTGTGATTTAAACAGATTCATATATCTTTGGGGCTTTTTATTCTAATTGATTATGGAGAGTCTATCATCTTATAGTTATTCATTTGAGGTCATTGTTTTTACAGTGTTTTTCCTTTATGGGTTTTATATTGGTTTACATTGAAACTTACTTTTCTGCTTGTTCATGTAGCCTTTTGAGATTTTGGTGTAGTGCTACCTAGAAAGCAGATGATTGTATTCAATCTTGAAAGTTTCTTTGTATACTTCTTCTAGACCAGTGATTCTCAACCTTCCTACTGCCCTGACCCTTTAATACTCGTATGTGGACATGTCTGCATGTGGGTGGACTGCCTGGAGACAGATAGAGGAGCAGTGTCTCGGTTCCTAAGACCTATTTCTGATGGTGTTAGGCAACCCCGGTGACCCCTGTAAAAGGGTTGTTCAACCCCCAAAGGGGTCATGACCCACAGGTTGAGAACCACTGTTCTAGACCATTAAAATGTTAAAAAACACTAATGCGAATTTGTAGGGGAATCCCATAGTTAATAAACTCCTCCATTCATAGAAGTACACAATCACTCCAGTCTATAACTTTAAATACAATGGTTCTCTATCCCTAACTAAATATTCTCTCAAGTCCTTAGCAACTTAATTTGCTAGCTTTTTGTGTCTAAATTGTTTAAAAATTGTGTATACTGATTTCCCTTTCTACTACCTCTGAGCATCTCAAAGAGCACTAGCAGATTAGTGAAAACATAATAACCCAATTTTTGAAACAATATATTTAGAGAATTTAGAGTTAGCAAAGGGACCTTACAGATTACTTCATCTATTTCATTTTGTAAACAAGGGAATAGAGGCTCAAAGAGATTATGTGCTTTGACCCTAGCAACCTACTTAGTGACAGAGCATCTCCTAGAATTTGGATTTTCTGTTTCTTTTCACTACACCCTAAATATTCTTACTCCTATTTCATACTTACTTCTGTGTTATTTATTTTGCCCTAAATTGATTTAGTTTCTGCATCCAATGATTCTACCACTTATCCACACACTAGTCATATATAGAAGTGATATTGAGTTTGACGTTGGCAGTATCCTGCTCTGCCGCCACAGTGGCTGGTCACAATAAAAATTGCATATTTTGGAAACAGTTTTATAATTTCATCATTGAGTTTCTTCAGATTTTATGGGCAGAGTACCATCTGATCCTAGCAATGACATTCAAAGTGATTTATATCCAATTTATTAATGAAGTCTAAAATATCTGGCAACCTTACCATTATTTTAACTTCTGTTCTTGACCCCTCTATTCCAGGATATAATTTTGGGATCAGACTCTTCATAATATTTTCCTTAGTAAAGAGAAAAGGTTGAGTGAACTTACTTCTGGAAATTTACCCATCTCCATCATAAGAGTTTAGAGATGATATTCCAAAAAAAGTTGAATGTCACCACTTGACCCTCATTTTGATATGGCTATTCTTGTATATATTAAAAGAAGAAGAAAAAAAGAGGAAATCCTCTATAAAGGAGATTATCATACTGTTATTTCTCCTCTCACTACCTCTTCTTTCCGTTGCCCCACAAATATAAACTTATTTCAGCCTATTTGATACCCCTGAAAATCTGCAACTATGCAGGGTTCAAATAGCTGAGAGAGAAGTATGTCAAGCCCTGTTGTCCTAGGGAAAGTGTTTGTTCTTTGATTTTTTTTTATGTGGCAGGTAGTGCCCTGTTTGTCTCACCAAATAAATTATTGTCCAGTATGTTGTTTGACAAAGGCAAAGCAAGCACACCCTTCTGATTCAATGCATAATTGCTTAGGTATCAAAGTCACATAGTGTTGTAGTACTGTTGGTAATAAAGTAGCATATAAATATAAAATAACTTAAAGCAAAAATCTGTACATGAATTTTTTTTCTTTAACATAAATGTATGTGACTAATGGTAACAAAGGGATTTCTTAAGGAAACATCACTGAATGAGAATGAAGCACTTTTCTACAAATGTATGATTTAGAATAGGCATTCATATTAGAAAGCCCTTATTAAAGAAAGCATTAAAAGGGCAGTTACTCTTTAAGTAGAAGTTAATTCTGTTATTACTGGGCATTATTTTTTAAAATTCATTTTCTTTAGTAAATTCTAATTTTACTCTACTGGATAAATATAATAAAATTGGTTGGAACTAGTCCTGCTTTCACTATGTTCATGGAAAATGTACTTCAGTCCTTAAATTGTCTTCATTCACTGATATTCTATCCAGATCAGATTAATTATTTTGGCAGGTTTAGTTTCAGAAATTATAAAGGAGGGAAATAACAGTATTATATTCCGTTTATCATTTTTGTAGTAAAAGACAATCTGAAAATCCTGTTGACCTTTGTTATTCTCTTCCTAGTTTCCACAATATTTTTTGAGTTTTTAATTTGGGCCTAAGAACAGAAAGTCTTATTTTCCTACATAAACTGCCATCCACAGAGAGTCCATGAGCTGTCTACAGTAAAATAATAAGTTATTTTCATAAATGCCAAAGGAGGTGAATTAAATTTAAACATAATTTACTTTTTAATTGCATTGTTGTTATTCAGCTAATATTCTTGAAAGAAACATTTTATACCTTGAATATTGAAAATACTGTTTCATTAAATGTTTAGAATAATTAAATGTATTGGAGATAGGTCTCTCTGATTTTAATAATCAGCTTCTTAAGACCCTATTATAAAATGTTGATAAGTAGAGGATTCTTTTAAACATATTTGGTTTTTTGTTTTGCCTCAAAGGACCGTCCTCCTCCTAACACTTGGAAAAAAATAGAACAGTCCAGAGAATACAAAAATGGCAACCAGCTCAGGGAATATCAGCTAGAAGGACTCAACTGGCTATTGTTTAATTGGTACAATAGGTATGTCTGTCCTCTGTTTTTAATATCAATTCTTAAGTATTGTTATTCTGGTATATACATACACACACTATTCATAACATGTTGACATGTATATTTAGTAAAAAATTAAACACTAGCATTATATTGGTGGTAAAGTTATCATAATCTTTGTTATTAAAGTGAGATAGGCACAGAGTTATATTTTAGGTAGCATTTTAACATATCAAATGTGTGGGGTTTCTTAGCCTTAATATATGCATATCAGTATGTAAATAAGTGAATATGTTGATTATGATTGGATAAATATATTAAAAAATATCATCCTCTTTGAACAGTAAAGAGTCTGCCTTTCCTCATAATATCATCTTAACTGGTGTAAATTATCTTCTATCATACTTGGCAGTAATCAGAGCTGGTGAATCATCTGCATTTACACCTGGAAGGATCAGGGCTCCATTTATTGATATAAGAATTCAGGAAACTAAAACTGACATTTAGTATTGGATCAAAGACCGAGATGAAGTACAAAGTATAGAATCATTAAAAATAATATGGGATGTCTCAAAAGTCTTAATGCTGTTCTTATCTTTAATAGCTTATGTAATATGAAATTTTTTATTATTCTGACACTGATAGAGTTATTTGCTCTTGCTGTTCCCCTTGCTGTCTTCCTTTTCAATCATTGTACTATTAATTTTCTCTCTGCATCTCAATGTGGGTGGCAGTAAGAGATGTTACCTATGAAACATTTTGAGTAACTTGGAACATATAAGACCCAAGTAGTATACAGGTGTCCCAGAGACTTTGAGGATAAATACTACTATTGCTGTACTGCTACAAGTAGTATAATAATACAAGATATTCCAGAAGTTTCCAAAGCGTTATCTTCCAAGTTACTCAAAATGTTTTGTAGATATCATCCCTTATTGCCACCCACCCACACAGAGATGCTGAGAGACAATAAATAGTTCTAGGTTTGAAAAGGAAGCCAGTAATGTGGACAGCAAGAGCAAATAACTACATTAGTGCAAGCAGTAAGTATGTTATATAATAAGTATTAGGTATATCTTTTTTATATATATGATATTTCTCAGAGATAATTAGTAAAGATAAATTAAGGCTTCAGATATCCAGTAAGGGAGGGATGGGGTAATCCATGATATCCCTTGAAACAACTATATATAAAGATAACATAGGCTTTTTTTTTTTAACAAAAAAGTTCTGATGTATTTGTTCAGTTCAGTTCAATAAACATTTTTGAAATAATTTCTATGCACAGACAAAATGCTATAAGAAAATGTTGTGAGAATAGATTACTTAAAGCTAGGAGAATCAGGGCAAGCTTCATATTAACACTGGAAGTTAGCAGTAGTATATTTGTTTTGGAATAAAAACGAACATAATTTTATTCAGTTTTATATTCCAGACTAATGAAGAGGTAGATAGAGGCTTACCTTGAAGCCAGGGTAAACCTAGGTTCAGGTTCCACCTCTGATACTGACTGTGTGATTTAGGGCAAATGACTTAATCTCTCTAAAATTATAAATTACATTAGTAAGGCATGTTCCTCATCTGGGAGTTAATTAGTTCCCTGTCACTGAAGTCATAGGTCCATTCCTATCCCTTACATTCCCAACATAGTACTAATATTAAGTGTCTTACAGCATACTCTCCACTGTTTCAGCTTTGATTAGTTGTTCTGAGTAGTGATGTTTTAATTTGTACTTTCATAATTTCAGTATATTGAGTCTTGGGGAAAATCTCTACATATAGAGTGATATCTCTATAGTATCTTGATAGAAAATATATCTGTGTGTTTCAGACGAAACTGCATTTTAGCTGATGAAATGGGTCTTGGCAAAACAATTCAATCAATTACATTCCTCTACGAAATACTTCTGACCGGTATACGGGGGCCTTTTTTGATCATTGCACCGCTTTCAACAATTACAAACTGGGAGAGAGAATTTCGCACATGGACTGATCTTAATGTTGTGGTATATCATGGAAGCCTGGTTAGCAGGCAGATGATACAGCAATATGAGATGTACTTCAGGGACTCACAGGTATTTTGTAATGGTACTTTTGTATCTTGCTTCAGGAAAAAAAAAAACTTTGAATAGACAGATTGAGAAAGGGGTATATGCAATACCTGCTGTTGACATCTAATGCTAGAGATAAATTTTAATTACTTTCCTAAATCTTTCTTTGCTATACATTATTTTTCTTTTTATTGTTCAGTTA
>JAQQSV010003795.1:0-14997 GCA_028646515.1 Pseudochirops corinnae | reverse complement strand
TAGGAAGAAGGGACATGTAATCAGACTCTTACAATATGCTCACTGTGGACAGGTTCTGCGTAATTACACATGTTCAGCCTGTATTTGATTGCTTGTCCTTCCAGTGGGAGTGGGTGATGAGGGAGAAAGAGAAAGAATCTAGAATCTAAAGTTCTATAATCAAATATTAAATATATATGTATATATATACAATTATTAATATTATTATTATTATTATTATTATTAACTACATCCACCTGGAACTTGAGATACACAGGCACTGTGGTTGGGAGATCCATCCCACCCTACTGGAAAGTCAGAGGGGTGAGGGGGGAAGACATAGGAGAAAATAGATTGGGGGTGGGGGGATACACTGGGATGGCTGTTTTGGGGCAGTGGGTAGGGGAAAGATGGGGAGAAAATTTGTAACTCAAAATTTCGTGGAAATGAATGATGTAAACTAAACTAAAATAAAAAATCAATTAAAAAAAAACATTTTGGTACATATGGGGACTTTCTTCTCATCAGTGGCTGGCTTCCTTCTCTGGTCCAAAGAGGATGCACATTTTAGTCACTTTATTTGCATAATTCAAAAATGCTTTCCAAAATGATCGTACCATTCCACAGATGCACCAACAATGTATTAGTGTGCCAGTCATTCCTCTACCCCTGCAGTATTGACTATTGTTATTTTTCATCATTTTTTGCCAGTTTACCTGGTATGAAGTGAAACCTCAGGGTTACTTTGACTTGCATTTTCTTATTATTAGTCATTTGGAACATTTTTTCCTGTTGCTGTAAATACTTTGTAATTCTCTTAGGAATTGACTGCTTATTTTATAAACTAATCTTTTAGTCTTACAGAACAAAAGACATCAGGCTTTTACTATGTAATGACTTTGCTGTCCCTCAACCAATGGGAAAAAAAATTGTCATGATTTATATAAATGAATACTTTTTTCTACTCTTTAAAAAGATAATATTCCATCACAAAGATGTCAGTCCTTCCCAAAACATTGCCACTTTGCAATGGCACTGGCCAGTCTGTCCCACTAGGATCAGCAGCTAGGGTGGAACAATCAAGGCTTTGCTCTAAGACACTAAAATTTAAGAAATGCTCACAATACTTGCTGCCTTTCAAGAACCTGGAAGCAACTGACAGAACGACTAGTGGTGTGTACTAAGCACATCTCATACTAAGTATCACTTAATGGAACTTTTTATGACACTTGCCTGGAGTTATGCTGTACTGGTTGCCCCAGGTACATGTGTGTACACACGCACGCATGTGCACGCACACACATACACACACACACAAGTGCTAGTTATGACTGCACCAATTGCTAGCACCAAAAGGATGAGACTGAAAGCAGAACTATTAAGAATCCTGGGTGGAGCAGCTAGGTGGTACTGTGAATAGAGCACCAGTCCTGGAGTCAGGAGGAATTGAGTTCAAATCCTGCCTCAGACACTTAACACTTACTAGCTGTGTGACCTTGGGCAAGTCACTTAACCCCACTTGCTTTGTCTTCTCCCCTCCAAAAAGACTAAAATAAAAAGAATTCTGCATCCAAGCCTAAACAGTAAGATGAAATTCTATTCTCTTTTGGTCTTTATTCTCACATATTATACCTTCACCTTGTTTGTTTTTCTCCTGTCTTTCCAATTCTCTTTCTCCATTTCCATCTTCTTTCTTTAGCCAGTTTTTTCCCCGCTGTCTTTCCCCAAGTTCTCTTTTCTATAGCTTGCCATGACATTTCTTTGCTTTTCCCCCACTCTGTCTTGTCCTTTGCTGCCTCAATAGCAATTTATGATTATGACCTTTACTAGCCTCCTGTTTTCCTCTTGTTTCACTTGATCTGAAATAGAGTCACTTGAGGAGGGTCTCCAGACAGCCAGAGAAATAGGTGACCAGGTCCAAGAATGGATCAATGTTAACAGGGCTTTAGCTCTAGTTTCTCTCCCAGACCCTCAGCCCTATTAGTTAAGAACTCTGCTGAGTTAAATACCACTGTTCACAGTGCAAGATTTTCTTTAACTGGAAATCATTAACATTTTTTTCTTTTAATAAATCATTGTCTAAATAACCAAATACTGAATCTCTCACCAAGCAGCACAATCAATCTTCCTAACCCATGGAAATATGTGCTGGAAAAATTGCATTTTACTGCTGTTGAAAACCTCGGTTTCATCAAATAAGGCAACAAATTGCCATTGAGGAAATTATTCTTGGGTTAAAATACGCAACCGACACTCCGCTTCCCGCCTGCACGGCCCTAGCAGCCACACAGTAATGACACTTGACACGGTGCTTGTTTCTTCCTGACCCAAGAGGAGAGTTTTCATATTTTCAATTTGTGACGTCTGGCAAGCCTCCCAAAGCAATTTTCAGTTAAAGTCCCTGGTACTTGTCAAACACGAAGACGTCGCTTAACGAGACGAAATAACCTCATTACAGCAGGCGACGGAATTGCTCGTTTCATCAAGCATTTCAGCAGTTTGCAAATGGCCTTCGTAGACACACCTCTTGATTTAGCCTCAGACCTAAATGAAGAGTCATTTTCCTTCCTATCACTTTGTCTCCTGCATCCTAAATGAAGTGATGTCAAGTCTTCTTGGCCAAAGTGTTGGAAAAATGAATCGAGTGTTTCTTGGGACTGAATTATCTATATGTCCCCAAACTCCTATCCCAATTCATAGGTTATGAGAGGATGTGAAATGATAAGTCAAAATCTATATAAAAGTTTGGGTTCCCAGCCAGGACAATAGGGCACAGGGGTATAGAATGGGTAGTCAGAAGACTCAGGTTATAGACTGAGTACCACTCACTCTGCAGGTTACTAGGTATGTTGCCTTAAACAAGTTACTTCACCTGCCCAGACCTGAGTTTCCTCATCTGTAAAATGAGATGGTAGGATTAGGCATTGATGGTCCCTTTCAACCCTAACAAGGTGGTGGCATTATGGTAAAATGGAAAGAACATTTGCCTTGGAATTAGAAGAGCTGTGTTCAAATGTTGTCTCTGATCCCTATTATCTTTGTGAACTGAGGTAAATCATTTACCATATTTCACTGCACAATCGTCAGCACCATCATCGTCACACCCTGTTATTTCAATCCAAAAACTGGTTTTGGACCTTTCACCGCTGAATCATCACGTGGTATAATTCTGTTCATCATGCCACTTAAAAGGTAAACAGAGCATCAATGTATTCCCCAGTGGCATATGTATACTCGTTTATCTCTCACATACTGTGAGCTGTGAGTCTAGAATTCCCATGGAAGGTGCATTGTCAGTATTTAGTTTCAACATATATTTACAAATATTGCATGCATTCTAATTTTGCACTTAAGCACTTGCACAATTTTCTTTAAAAAATCTTCACATAATCCACTTTTTTGCAAAAAAAAAAAAGGCATAAAATCTGCAACAATGATGTGCTGAAATATGGGCCTCAGTTCCTTATCTGTAAACTGCAGGGGCTGAACTTAAAGTCCTCTGAAATCTCTTCCAGTTCTCTGTATCTATGATATATTGGCACATAGTAGGCACTTCATAATTGTTTGTTGATCGACAGATACCAAAAGCAGAAGAAAAGTCAAGTATGTATCTCAGGGTTTAGATATGGAAACTACTTTATATTTTAATGCTACCATATGGTTGTTCAGTGGTTTTTCAGTTGTCTTTGTTTCTTTGTGACCCCATCTGGTTTTGTTTTTTTTTTTGGTTGTTTTTTGGTAAAGATACTGGAGCGATTTGCCATTTTCTTCTCCAACTCATTTTATAGATGAGGAAACTGAGGCAAACAGAGTTAAGAGACTTGCCCAGGGTCACACAGCTAGTGAGTATTTGAGGCCCATATTTGAACTCAGGAAGATGAATCCTTCTAACTCTAGGCCCAGCACTCTATCCACTGAGCCAGCTAGCTGCCCAATGCCACCATAGTTTCCACTTCAAAAGGCACTTATTTAATCAGTTAATAAATGTATTGGCCATTCTTCCTTGGACAATTTCCACATGGCGTGAAGTTGAGTCTAATGGAAAATAATACAGGACCTAGAGGCAAGAGATCCAGGTTCAAATCCTGCCTCAGCTACTTAGTGACTGGGTTAACCTCTCTAAGCCTCATTTTTCTCATCCGTAGAAGAGAGGTAATAATACTTGTACCAGAGCTATCATAAAGATCAGCAAAACACTTCTAAACTTTAAAGCTCACCTATTTTTATTATTCCATAGTGGTATAAGGCCAAAAAAAAAAAAATAGGAACCTAATACCAGAGCAAGCAAACAAATATCCAGGAATGCATTATAGCCAGTCTCAGCGGACAAATGAAAGTCAGTGGTGGGAGTCAAGAAAGGGGTAGGGAAATAAATTCCAGAAGAACAAAATCACAAGCTCTTGTAAGGCAGCCTGATGTTTAGAGAATACCTGCTATGTCCAAGATCCTTCACTTCCATAGTCACTAGCTTCCTCAACTGTGAAAAGAAGAAGTTGAAATATATAGTCCTTCCCACTTCTAGATCCATAAACCTATGACCTCTAACAGATCTTGACCTTCCAAGAAAATAATGATAGTTGATATTTATAGCTACTATAGGATTTACAGGTGGATACATGGCACAGCTGATAGAGTGCTAGGCCTGGAGTCAGAAAGACTCATCTTCCTGAGTTCAAATCTGGTCTCAACATTTATTAGTTGTGTGACCCTGGGCAAGTCACTTACCCCTCTTTGCTTCAGCTTCCTCATCTGTAAAATTAACTGGAGAAGGAAATCGAAAACCACTCTAGTATCTTTGCCAAGAAATCCTACATGGAGGTCACAAAGAGTTGAACGACTGCAAAATGATGGAACAGCAAAATAAAATTTACCAGAGGCAGCCTAAGCATGATGGATCAAGATCTGGTTAGGAATAACTGGATTTAAGCCTTGTGTCTGATCATACTAGCTATGTGAATTGATCTCTTATTGCATCAACTGATTTTAAGACTTTAGGCATTGGTGTAAGGAATTTCCTCCCTGGGAGTCCCCAATACCAGTATCTATGTCATATGTCCAGGAAAAACAAAGATTACCAAGTTTATCTACATAGGAGGTGGCATAATATAGTGAGCAGAGAGCTGGACATGAAGTTATGTTCAACTCTTGCCTGTGAAACTTATTGAGTTATCCTGGGCAATTTCCATCTGCCTCAAGGAACTCCATAAGACTTACAGCTAGGTCCTGATTAATGTGAATAATGAATCCCCTAAAGTGGTTGCATGTAATCAAATTCTCACTATTTGAAGTTATAATTATGTAAAATATGATCATTGGTTCCTGTCCAATGAAAATTTGCAGTAAAAATTAAAATAATACCACCACTTCAGGGGAATTTATGATTCTCATTAATGAGGACATAAGGGGCAGCTAGATGATGCACTGGCCCTGGAGTCAGGAGGATCTGAGTTCAAATTCGGCCCTAGCCATTTAACACTTACTAGTTGTGTGACCTTGGGCAAGTCACTTAACCCCAATTACCCTGAAAAAGACAAAAAAAGAAAAAAGTAAAAAGAAATCAGGACCTAGTTCTATCTACTGAGTCATAGGTTGGGATATGGATTGGTGGAACAAGTTGACAGAATCCATTCATTTGTGATATATACATATATATTTATATACATATATGTGTATATATAGTGTGTATATATAGTATATATATTTGTGTATGTATATTTATATATTTGTATATATGTGTGTGTGTGTGTATCTGTTATCTCATTTGACCTCAAAAAAATCCCTGTGATGTAGGTACTGCAGGTATGATTATTGTCTCTATCTTGCCTCTAAGGAAACGGGCTCAGACAGGTGAAGAGACTTGCCAGTGGTTCCATGGGCAATGTCAGACACAGCGTTCATACTCTGGTTGCTTCTGATCCTGAATACTCTTTTTCACCGTTCTACACTGTCCATCAAAATAAACCAGGATATGGGAAGGTTTTTTCAGTTGTGTTTGCAAGTACATGATGTGAGCATGTGTGGAGCAGGAGCCTCTACATAAAGTAGCCTGATGAATTGGCCTGTCTGAAAAGGAGCCTGGGAGGGTCTAATTGATGTAAAATAAACACGTAGCTCCATGTATCAGCAAGACTGGCCTTTGTCAGGATCCAAAATGAATTCAACCATGCCTCACCTCTGCAGAATGAGCCAGCCAGCAATTGCAAAGAAAGGAAAATTTTTTCCTGGGCTCCACTAGCAAAAGGACATGCAAAACTGAAGCCCTTGCCCAGAGACAACTTTGAAAACGATGCAGAGTCAATAAGTGAGGCGAATCTTTATAGATTTTGCTTACTTTAAAGTACTGTCATTTATATTCTGTCATTTCATTACCTTTAATGTACTATAATACACCAAAACCATAGTTTCTACAATATAAAGTCAACAATATTTTTATTCCTTGTTTCTGAAGTATTCATTGTATTTAAATTTAATTCTTTCCCTCCCTCCCCTGCTCAATTCAACTCAACAAATATTCATTAAAGCCTTCCTGTGTGCTGATCCTTGTGCCCTTGGGAGCTTAGGATCCAAAACAAAAGGGGAACAGGCCTTGGCCTTGAGGAGTTTACAACAGCATGCATATGTATCATAGAATCATGGACACAGATCTCGAAAGGAACAGTTAGTCCAACTCCCTCATTGAGTTAATACTCAGGACTATAACATTATAATATCGTAGGATTATAGTAGTGTGTTATGAAATACACTCATTGTGGTATTAACTATATATAATGTACTATACATAAGTGCAGTGGATGTATAATTACATATGTAAACATATACACACATATTTGCATATATGCTAATTTTAGCAGAGGTAGGAATGGGGAAAACCCACAA
The DNA here is from genome assembly GCA_028646515.1 of Pseudochirops corinnae. Taxonomy (NCBI): domain Eukaryota; kingdom Metazoa; phylum Chordata; class Mammalia; order Diprotodontia; family Pseudocheiridae; genus Pseudochirops; species Pseudochirops corinnae. Next base: position 8,142 of record JAQQSV010003795.1, on the reverse strand, counting down.
CTGGAGGGGTCAAAAAAAGGTGTTATACACTAAATTTTGCTTTTGTTGTTATTGTTGTTCAGTCATTCAGTAGTGTTTAATTCTTCAAAACCCCATGGACTGTAGCCTTTCTATCTTTCACTATCTCTTGGAATTTGTCCAAGTTCATATTCAATGTTTCCATAACATTATCTATCCATCTCATCCTTTGCCATCCCCTTTTCCTTTTACCTTCAATCTTTCCCAACATCAGAATCTTTTCCAATGAGTCCTGTCTTCTAATTATGTGGCTAAAGTACTTAGCTTCCAATGTTTGACCTTCCAATGAATAGCCTGAATTAATTTCTCTAAAGTATTGACCAAATGGATCTTGTGGCTGTCCAAAGGATTCTCCAGTACCACAGTTTGAAAGCACCAGTTCTTCAACACTCAGCTTTCCTTGCAATCCACCTCTTACAGCCATACGTTGCTACTGGAAAAATCATAGCTTTGATCATATCAACCTTTGCCAACAAAGTGATTTCTCTGCTTTTTAGTATACTGTCCAGATTTGCCACAACTTTCCTTCCAAGGAGCAAGTCTTCTAATGTTATGGTTGCAGTTGCTGTCTGCAAAGAATATTAAATCTGACACTGTTTCCATTTTTTCTCTATTTGCCAGAAAGTGATGGCACCAGTTGCCAAGATCTTAGTTTTCTTTTTTGTATTTTTGGACAGCTTTTATACTCTCCTTTATCACTCTCATTAAGAGGCTTCTTAACTCTGCTTCACTTTCTGTCATCAGAGTGGTATTGTCTGCAAATGTGAGACTGTTGATATTTCTCTCAGAAACCTCAATTCTGGCGTTTGATTCATCTAGCCTGTCATTTCACATGATGTACTCTGCATATAAGTTAAATAAATAAGGTGACAATATACAGCCTTGTCATACTCCTTTTCCAATCTTAAACCAACCAATTGTTACATGTTTGGTTCCAGCTATTGCTTCTGACTCCCATATAGGTTCTCTAGGCAACAAAAAAGGTGATCTGGTACTCCTATCTCATTGAGGACTTGCCACATCTTGTTGTGATCTACACAGTAAAAGGTTTTGGTGTTGTCAATGAAGCAGAAGTAAATTTTTTTTTCGGGAACTACCTTGCTTTCTCCATAATCTAGTAAATGTTGGCAATTTGGTCTCTGGTTCCTTTGTCTCTTCAGTATTCAGTCTGATCTTCTGGTTATTCTTAGTTCACATATTGCTGAAGCTTAGCTTGCAGAATCTTTGGCATAACCTTGCTGGTGTGTGAAATGAACTCAATTGTTTGGTAGTTTGAATATTTTTAGCATTGTCTTTCTTTAGGATTAGGACATAAACTAATCTTTTCCCATACAGTGACCACTGTTGTATTTTCCAAATTTGTGATAATATTGAGTACATCACTTCAACAGAGTCATCTTTTAGGATTCTAAGTAGCTCAGATGGAATTCCATCACCTCCACTAGCCTTATTGTTAGCAATGCTTCTTAAGGCCCACTTGACTTCATTCTCCAAGATGCAGTTCTGGCTCTGTGTCAGTAACCATCCCATCACCATGTAAGATCTTTCTTGTATGGTTCTTTTATGTATTCCTGTCACCTCTTCTTAATCTCTTCCACTTCTGTTAAGTCTAAACCATTTTTGTCTTTTTCCATGGCTTTTTTCATACAAAACATTCCCTTGATATCTCTAATTTTCCTGAAGAGACCTCTTGTCTTTCCCATTCTATGGTTTTCCTCTATTTATTTGCATTGCTCATTTAAGAAAGCCTTCTTATCTCTCCTTACTCTTCCCTGGAATTCTGCATTCATTTGAGTATATCTTTCCCTTTCCCTTTCATTGTTTCCTCAGCTATTTGTAAAGCCTCATCAGATAGACATTTTGCTTTCTTGTTCTTCTTTTTCTTTGTAATTTTTTTTTGTTGCTGCCTCCTATACACTGTTGCAAACAAACCTCTATCCATAGTTCTTTAGGCACTTTATCTCCCAGATCTAATTCCTTATATCTATTTATCACTTCTACTTCATATTCATAAGGTATGTTATTTAGACCACACCTATCTAGTCTGATGGTTTCCCCTACTTATTCCAATTTAAGTTTGAATTTTGCAATAAGAAGTTCATGATGTGAGCCAAAATCAGGTCCAGGTCTTGTTTTAACAGACCGTATAGAGCTTTTCCATGTTTGGCTGCGAAGTATATAATCAATCTGATTTCTATAGTGACCATTTGGTTATGTCCATATGTAGTGTCACCTTTCGGGTCATTGAAAAAGAGTGTGGGGGGCAACTAGGTACGCAGTGAATAGAGTACCAGCCCCAGAGTCAGGAGGACTTGAGTGCAAATCCAGCATCACACTTGACACTTACTAGTTGTGTGACCTTGGGCAAGTCACTTAACCCCACTTGCCTTTCCTTCCCCCCTCCAAAAAAAAAAAGTGTTTGCTATGGCCAAATATGTGCTTTCCACTGTGTTAGAAACCCTGGGATTATCAATGGGATTCCCTTTCTGGGAGCTACTCCCCCAACTGGTACTCAGAGATTGTGTCCCCTAGAGGGTTCCCAGAGTCAGATACTCTATGAATACATACTCTTAAAAGGATAGCCCCCACTTTCTCTTAATGGTCAGCCACTAGATATAATTAGCCAAATCAAAAATGTTTATGAGATGACAAACCATGAGTAACAAAATATTTCCCCCATAAAACTGGAGCCCTCTTCTCCCACAACCACATACAACATCAATATGAAGAGTCAGCATAGACATGAAGTATACTAATATAGAAGTACACATTGTGAGAATTTATGGTCCAGGGAACTCATGCCTCTAACAGTACAGGACTCTAATATTCTTCCTCTTCTCATGGGTCTTCATGCTGCTCCCTCTTATCACAGTGTCTCTGGAGGGCAGGTCACTTAGTGGGGCACCCTGGGCCTGTTTCTCTCTGTAACTCAACTCTTCATGACCAACATCTCCTCTCTTCTCAACTCATAGAATCAGTACTCCAAAGAGCTATCTCCTGCCTTGACTGACTGAGCCTGTTCTCTGTTGGACATGGTACCTCCCCCAGGCAAGGAGCTCTGCTGTAAAACACCATGGTTGATGGGGCATTACTACTACTTTTACCCTCCCTTTCCCTAAGCAAAGAATGATTGCTTTAACAGGAGCCATAGATAGTTCTGTTCTTTGATGTCATAAGTTATCCCCCTAAGAGTGTCTTCTTCCTCAACCTATTTCCCAGAGAATATTTTGCTCTTTAAAGGGCCACCAGGAACACAGCCAATCCTGCATCCAGCCAATGCCCTCTAAAAAAAGAGCTCAGATGGGGTGGCTAGGTGGTGCAGTGAATAGAGCACCGACCCTGGAGTCAGGAGGACCTGAGTTCAAATTTGGCCTCAGATGCTTAACACAAAACTAGCCATGTGACCTTGGGCAAGTCACTTAACCCCAATTGCCCTACTTTCTCCCTCTAAAAAGAAGAAAAGAGCATGGGCTTGGATGAGTCATATTGGCAGTGTACATTACTTTAATTCCCTGGAAAATGCTCCTAAAAGGTCTCATCATTGGGAATCAAGAGTGACAGCTAGCTGCAAGTTAATTTTTTAAATTTGCTCCAAAGAAGGGAGGGGGGCAGGGCAGTTGGGGTTAAGTGACTTGCCCAAGGTCACACAGCAAGTAAGTGTCAAGTGTCTGAGGTCAGATTTGAACTCAGATTCTCCTGAACCCCAGGGCAGGTACTCTATTCACTGGACCACCCAATTGCCCCAAGTTTTTGGTATTCTTAACAATAGTTTGGTTGGTTGGTTGGTGTCCTTCATTCTCAAAGAGGAATAAAATGACATCACTATGTTGTCAAGTTTCAGTGTGTCTGACTGTGGCTGATCAGACCAAAATGAACTCAAAATGCTCTACCACAAGTTGGGCACAAATAGTCCATGTGAACATTTGGGGTGGATTCTCTAAATTTATGTGTCTTGCATTTCTTTTGAGCTGTTTCAATTCTGCTTTGCTTATAGAGCACAGCACCTTCTCTGACATGGGCACGCCATGCTGAATGGTCCTATGCTAGTGTCTCCCAAGTCACACAACCAATTCCAAAGTTCTTAAGAGAGACCTTGAAAGTGTCCTTGTATCACTTCTTCTGACCGCCATGTGAACATCTGGCCTGTGTGAGTTCTCCATAAAATAATCTTTTTGGCAAGTGTACATTTTGCATTCAAACACTGTGACAAGCCCATTGGAATTGTGCTCTCTAAAGAAGAGTGTGAACACTTGGCAGTTTAGTTAGAGTAAGGACCTCAGTATCTAGTATCTTATCCTGCCAGATGATCTTCACAATCTTCCTAAGATAATTCAAACAGAAGTGATTCAGTTTCCTGGCATGGAGTATACTGTTCAGGCTTTACAGGCATATAATGATGAGGTCAGCGCAACAGCTCTGTAGACCTTCAGTTTGGTAGTCTATTACCTCTTCTCTCCCATACTTTCCTTTGGAGTCTCCTAAACACTGAAATAACTTTGGCATTGCATGCATCAATCTCATTGTTAATGTGTACATCCCTAGAAAGTACACTACCAAGGTAAATGAACTTATCCACAGCATTCAAAACTTCTCCATTTTCTGTAACTGGTCTTAACAATATGTGCTTTGTCCAATAGCAAAGATATAACTGGAGGAACGTGACCACATCTGTATTAATACTGATGCTATAAATGAAACCAAAGAAGACAATGAAAAGATAGTTCAAAGGTTCTCTTGGAAAGGCAAATAATGGAGTAGGTGAAGTTGGTTTCTTGTGTACTCAGGGCAAAATGAATCACCTCATAGGATCACAGGATTTTCGGTTAGAATGGATTCAAGAGATGTTGTTGTTAAGTCATTTTTCAATCCTGTCCAACTCTCCATGACCCCAGTTAGGGTTTTCTTGGCAAAGATACTAGAGTGGTTTGCCATTTCCTTCTCCGGCTCATTTTACAGATGAAGAAAGAGGCAAACAGGGTTAAATGAATTGCTCAGAGTCACATAACTAATAAGTGTCTGAGGATAGACTTGAACTTGTGAAGTTGAATCTTCCTGACTTCAGGTCCTGGCAGTCTATCCACTGCACCACTTAGTTGCACCTTGAGAGATACTATAATCCAATCTTTTTATTTTAGAGATGAGAAAATTCAAACTAGGAGGGGATAAATGTCTTTACCCTCTGATAATACATGTACAGCTAGGAATATGCTAGACTCAGTTCATACTCTCTTAGGAGAGCTGATACTTAAAATTTTCACCGTGAGCAATTATACTTCAAAATAGGCATATATTACAAAGTGAGGTTATCTTTATTGTTTTGTTGATTATCTCTAGACTTAAGAAAGTAATGGAGAAATTTTAATATTGCAGATGAACTTTAAAATATCATATATAACTTTTTTCAGAGCTGGTTGTTAAACATTTACCAGAAGACCACTAGGTACAGTGCTTTGTAAACCTCAAAATGCTATATAAATGTTACCTTTTATTTTTGGAAGCATCTAGGTGGTTCAGTGGATAAAGCACTGGGTCTGGAGTCAGGGAGACCTGAGTTTGAATCTGGCCTCAGATATTAATTAGCTTTGTGACCCTGGGCACGTTATATAACCTCTGCCTCAGTTTCCTTAATTGTAAAATGGAGACCATCATAACATGTAGCTTACAGATTTGTTGGGAGGACCAAATGAGATAAAATAAAAAGTGGTTTGCAAATCTTAAAGGACTATATAAATGCTAGCTATTCTCATTATTTTTGTTGTGATGATGATGATGAAGGAGAAGAAGAAGAAGAAGAAGAAGAAGAAGAAGAAGAAGAAGAAGAAGAAGAAGAAGAAGAAGAAGAAGCTGCAGAGGAGTTATTCTCTATGTCTAAGGAAGAATTGGTTTCATTTTGTGCCAAAGGGGAAAAGACAAAGACTCAGAAAAATTCTGCGATGAAAGGAGCACATAGAGATGCCAGATCTAAAAGTGGAAAAGGTTGACAAGAATCTCCAAACTAAGGCAGGGCATGCCCTGATGCTTGTTGACATCAGTGTGTAAGGGTGCACAGAAGAAGATGATAAAAACTGTGGTGTGGGATCAAGAGATAAAAGAAACCAGAGGCTTGTCAATTACTCAGAAGTTTTACCCTGAACATGCTCCAAGGAGCTATTAAATATAACAAGCCCTGGATGACATTTTAAAGAATGGAATTGGTTATATCTTAAAAGACAGGAAAATAACTAGCTGTCAGTTCAGGATCTGTGCAGCCAGACTGTAGGCTGGTTAGAAGAAAAAAATTAAAAGAAAAGATAGATATGAAGATACTACCTATGATGTTACATATCTCTACCATGTGATAACTAAAACATCTCCAACCTGACCTATTTGAAAAACTGTCCTGTCTGAAAAAAGGGAAATATACAAAGGTAAAGACTAGTACTGTATTTTGGTGTTTAACTGATTCAAATGCCACCATGTGAGTGGGGCTGAGAGAGTTCAGAAATGGCTTAGGCCAAAAAATAGAAACTCTTGGTCAAATGAAGAACTAAGATAACCCTGGACATCTGTTTGGATCTCTTTAGATATCAAACTCACTTGGTAGCAGCATAATGGAGAATAATAGAAGACTATGAACAACATTACTCTTCAAAAAGCAATGACAAACAGGGAAATGAACATAAAGAGAACATGGCTTGAGATAGAGACAATAACAAAAGTGTGTATAGATGGAACCAGAATGAGGACAGCAAATAAATGAGAATTGGAACAGATTTTCTAGTACTTTCCAATGATCTGTTTGCTCAGAGATAATAAAACAATAATAAAACCACCAAAATTGGACTCCTCCATGTCACTACCTGAGGAAATGGTAAAAACATCAATAACTATCTAACTATTTAACTTATCTATACCTTCATGAGACCTTTGTTAAATGACCTATGCATGCATTGATGGTATCCTTCATAAAAACAAAAACATTAAACATAGATTTTTGCAGATAATTTTCCGTGGGTCTACAAAAATTATATAAATGGAATTTTATAGTCACATACACTGAGAGATAAGAAAAATAAAATCCTGGGAGTCAAGATGGCAAAGTAGAAGCACAAACTTGGTGTGAACTCCCACTCCAATCACATCCAATGTAAAAAAAAAATGACTCTGAACAAACTTTAGAGTTACAGAACCTACAAAGTGACAGAGAGAAACAAATCTCCCTCTGAAGGAAGCCCAGCAGATTGACAGGAAGGGTGTATTACACTGAGCTGGGAGCTGAGCACAGGCCTACCTGAGCCATGTGGCTCTGGCCCCAGGGCCACTCCGACCAGCAGAGGCCAGAGCAGACTTCAGGAGAGTGAATCACTGGCAGCTGTGGTGGTATCCAGACTTCTCAACCCATAAATGCCAAAGACAAAGTAAAAGGTCAGTGTGGAACTCTGTTGGAACAGGGGAGAAGGAAGATTGGGGTCTCTCCCCTGTCCCCAGGGTAAGAAGCAGCAGAGGTGCTGTGGCTGTACCACGTGGCTGCCTCAGGAGCTCCTGGCCTGCAGATGCAGGGAGACCAAGAGATCATTCAGAGGGTAATCACTTTTGCTTTAACCTGCTTGGATTTGGATTGTGGTCTTGGGTAGTGGTCCTGGGGTGTGTGGCCAGTGAGCCAGAGCTTGTGGGAGCTGTAGTAATGGCACTCTCCTAATAACTGGAGAAGCTGTGAAAACCCCAGTGATTTGGGACAAAGTTCTTCCCTCTGAAAGGAGAGTTCTACCTTGGCAAAGAGTTCAAACACCAAATAATTGATTGGCAATATGAGCAAGCAGAGGAAGCACAAACAGACCACAGAATCTTTTTGGGGGGACAAAAAGGATCAAGGCATGGAACAGGAAGAAGACAATGAAGTCAGAACTCCTGCAACAAAAGCCTGCAGGAAAAACATGAACTGGTTACAGGCTATGGAGTAGCTCAAGAAGGATTTAGAAAATCAAGTAAGAGAAATGGAGGAAAAATTGGGAAGAGAAATGGGAATGATGCAAGAAAATCATGAAAAGTGAGTCAACAGCCTACTAAAGGAGACCCAAAAATACAGTGAAGAAAATAACACCTTAAAAAGTAGACTAACTCAAATGGCAGAAGAGGCCCAAAAAG
>JAQQSV010003794.1:0-14998 GCA_028646515.1 Pseudochirops corinnae | reverse complement strand
AATTAAAGATTTGGACTAGATGGCTCCTATAACTCCCTGCTGCCTATTATAGATATTTGAGCTTTTGAAATTTGAAAATTTGATTATTTCTGTCATGTAAATACAATTATCACACTATAGAAGTTTAAAAAGCATAGCACTTCTAGTTCATGCTCTACTCCTGATTACCTGTGTGGCTCTGGGCAAGGCATTTCCCTTCCCCATATGTCAGTTTTCTCATCTGTAAAATGAGGGGGTTCAACTTGAAGATCTCTAATGTTCAATCCAGATACAGTATTCATTATTCAAAATTAAAATGTCCCTTACATGTGTATTTATGTGTCCAGTAGTCATATGAAGTATATGAAAAAGCACATACATAATATTATCAATGGATACCTTTTAGCAAACATGTTATCTCATTAAAGGTTTTAGGTTTAATGCTAAGCTACTAGCTTTTAAAATACAAGCAAATATAAAATGGAAAACAGCATCAATTTCATTATTTCTATTTTCCTTTCTAATTCAGATTAGGTAATAATAAATAGGCAATCATAAGAACTATGGAACACACAAAATATATTGGAAAGCGCACTTAAAAATGAGCAAGCTTTTTATTTTTTAGAAAGAGAAGTAGACATAGTATATACTTTAGCATACTTCTACAGTGTAATTTATCTTGTAAATTACTACTAGGTATATTAGATACTTTTATCAGTTTGGTACTCAGCAATCACAATGAGAAATACTAGCATTTAACTTATGTTTGCAATAAATGTTCATTGTCTTCATTTCCACATAGCAAGCAGTAATTTCCACAAAAGATTGGGGTTAATCCAAGAAATTAATGTTTAAAATGATGTTTTCCTTCCAATATCACACATTAAATCACAAAACTTAAAGATTCTGATAAAATTAAGACACTCACAATCACATTTGCATTCCTTAATTGAGTCTTCATGATAAAATATATAATAGCCATTCTAAGAAGTATAAATAATCATCAGATATTCAGCATGGATGTTAACTTTGAATACATGGTATGATTCTTTCGATGAATGTTTGCTAGCCTTGTGCATAAAAAGGAAGATAATATGATGAGAATTTTGAGGCTAAATTCATCTTATTTTTTGATGATCAATTAAGTTCCGTGACAAATGACTTCAAATGGCTAGATATTAAACCAGATTCTCTCAATGCATAAATTATCCGCCAGGAGCAAGTTGAGTCCCATGGAAAGTTGATTAACACCAGAGTACAATTTAGCAAATTTAGTTTATTGCAACAAGATAATTTTACTCATGATATCTCTATTAATCTTCATCATGAGGCCATTTTGTCTCATTCAATTCAAATGTAATTCAACCTTAATTAAAAAAAAAAGTAGGAATGAATATCTAAGTCTTTCTAAAGGGCATTTCTTATTAGAGTCAACCTAACACACACACACACACACACACACACACTTGTGTGCATGTGCAAAGTGAGAAGTGATCATAGAATAGGATTTTGGGGGAGGCTAGGTTGAGCAGTGAATAGAGCACTGGCCCTGGAGTCAGGAGGACCTGAGTTCAAATTCGACCTGAGACACTTAACACTTACTCACTGTGTGACCTTGGCCAAGTCACTTAATCCCAATTGCCCTGCCTCCTCCCCTCCAAAAAGAAAAAAAAATAAAATAGGATTTTGATTTAGAATACAGAAAGAACATAGCTTCATATTGGAAACCCTTCAATTCATGAGTAATAGCATATCAGTTTTATATTTGGCCAATAGAAATGAAGTTTAAATGAGATTTTGATGTGGAAATGTGCTTTTTGACTCACGTGATGCTTGCTGTCATTTATGATGATGAAACGATTCATTTTCTGCCTCCCCCTTCTGCCATTCCAGACATTGGTTGTTGCCTCCTAGGCAGTCTACATGAAGTTTTAGTAGCTGTCACTAGGTAGTGATGATTATTTCATGCAGTGGCATTTCATTTTCACTAGGCATGATCAGTGCATATTTCAGAAATGCAAACTAAAAAAAAGTGCTTAAAAATTAATTTTTTCTCATAATGTATCCATTGGCTCACATTACTAAAGTTGTTTTTAAGTTATATTTATATATTTTAATGTTATTTTTTCTAGATAAAATTAGAAATCATGAGGAAAGATTTTTTTAAAAATAATTCTACTCATTGATAAAAATGTCCTTTTAAGTTAATATATTAATATTAATAATAAATTATTAAATAAAATAATAATTTATTAATATTAATGATAAATTAATATAATTTACATGATAAAAAGAATTGGAACCATTTTTATAAGTTTTCTCACATAGTATTAGAATATCCTTATGTAAGAGTTCGGTTGTAGACATAAACAATTCCGACAGATATGAGTATCAAATAATGTCCTAATAGACCTATATAAAAATGGGAAAAAAAAAATCAAACATCTCGGTAAGGTAAATGAAAAAGAAAGATTAGATGATTTTTGAAGAATACAAAGTATACATTTTCAAACATAAATAAAATGAGAGTCAAAAATTAGACTATCAATCATGATATTTAGTGATTCTTTAACTTATAATTGACTTTACAAAAGTTCAGTTAGTCAATCAGATATTGACTTTACAAGAACTGATCTTGAGCTCCGAATAGCCAGTCAAGAAAACACTTCAGTGAGATTGAAGTAGGTCTGAAAAACTGAAAATCTTATAAAAGTAGAAGACTCTTCTAGCATTATGTGTCTTCAAGATAGTTCTAGGAAAGTTTAAATTGGGAAAACTATTGTCTTTGTAAGTGAATTTGCATGCTTTTTCTTGTCAAAAATACAATGAAATCTAACACATTTCCCTTTGAGTGTAATAAATAACTCTGTACTCATAGAATTGGATTTGAGATTTGCCGCTGCTACTTGCTAGTTATGTGACATAATGTAGTGGTTAGAGTTGGAGTCAGGAAGACTCAGGTACCCAGCTTTCCCTTATTACCAAGGACAATACTTTTAACCTGATCTAATCTCATGCAACTCTCCAAGACTAAAAGTCAGCTTTGTACAGTGGAAAGACAACTGGCTCTATATTCCACATAATCTTTTGCTTCTATGTGTAAGATCTTCAAAAAGGCAGTTTACCTCCCTAACCTTCATTTTTCTCATGTGTAAAATAGTGAATTTAGATTTGGTACCTTCTGGTGTCCCCTAGCTGCCATAACTACCTGGTGTGAAAGAGTTCCCAGGCCATGAATTCAGAGGTTCCTGACTTACCTTAGCCAAGTCACTTAATGGCGTTACCCTTAATTTTAGTCATCTGTAAAGAAGGCACAACAATATCTAGTATGTTTCCCTCACATGTTTGTTATGAGGGTTAAATGAGATAATATATGTGAAAGTCCATAGAAAATAGAAAACTATGGAAGTTTTCTCTGTAGAACAACTCAAGTTACAAAAATTCCACAAAAGGATTATTTCCATCTCCTGAAATCTGCTGTACAAATAACCATTTACTCTTTTGTTTGTCAAAACAAATAGACATTGTCTAAAAGGAAAACGTGCTTTTTCATGACAAAAAATGACTTTCTTTTTCTGTTTTGTTTCATTAGGGCCTACCTGGTCCTCCTGGAGAAAAAGGTGAAAATGGTGATGTTGGCCCAATGGTAAGTTGTTCTTTAAGTATATAATGGTTGTGAATTAAACACACACACCTGTTCTTATAAACAATAAAAACATAATGAAGTTATAAAGTTATGAACCTTTTCATCTGCCCAAGTCTCATAGTTCTTCCAAAGAATTTCCATTGCTCCTCTTCTCTCCTATTTTTTCTAGTCACTTAAAAAATACATACACACATGCGTATGTCTATCTGTCTAACTGTTGCTACTTTTATGCATTCCAATGTATTTCTATCATTACATCTTGCATAATAAGAACAAAGAGAAGACATGTTGTGGTGGCTAGAATTCCAGCCTCCTCCACTAAAGATCTAAATCCTAGTCTTGTCCTTGACACATCTAAATTTTTCCTTGGCAAGTCATTCGTGGTTGCTGATATGTATTGGAACAGTGAGTTTTCTCAATGAGAACTCTTTTCCACAAAGAATTCTCAGATCCAAACCAAAATAACAACAGTAAGCCCATTAGCAGCTAATACTGTCTTGGATTTTTTTCAGCTAAGGGTATGTGTGGTGGAGGGGGAGGAAAAGAAAGTTATAGGCTAATATCCGAATCAAGGGAAGAATAGTTAATGTATTTGTATTCTTTGTGGCTGTTTAATCTTCCATTCCCCAAACTAAGGGTTTATTTAACTAAGGGATTCTGACTTTATTTGATTTATAGAATTTGTAAAGTGTAAGAATTATGAAATTCAAATAGAATCAAGAAATACCCAACTACTTCCATTTATTATGGCTTCTACTCAACTTGGAAACCCCTACCTAAGTGAATAATTAGTCATGGGAATTAAAGGTTAAACAGAAATTTAGCTAATTAGCTTCCCTTTTCACAATCTTGGGTCAATATTTAGTCCTTTGTGTTTCTCTTATATCTCAAATAGATCATAACCTCACCCAGAACTGGGGCTATGTTTTGAATGTCTTAATAAAACCAAAACCCCCTACCCAGTCCATAATAAATACTTAGCCAATATTGTTGACTGAAGGTGATGGATAACCGATTCAACATGGCTTCTTAGCAATAACAGATAGGTATCAAATTTCTTTTTGAGATAAATTTTTCTCCTCTGATTTCATTGATGCATTCTTCTTTACTTACTGTTTTATGGTCCAAATAATAGCTTAAAAAAAGTGGTGATAGTAAAGAACTAACCAAATATGTATTACCATTTCCTATTCCTCCTTTTAATCATTCCTTATGTTCAATTTGACAAAGTTCTTAATATTTGGACTAGATCTCAGTATCTTATTTCTAACAACAAACCAAACCAAAAGTACTCCTAACCTCTTTGACAGACAAAAGATAGTTTATAGGCCATAGCCACATTTAATCAAAAGAAATCAGTTTGGGGGGGGGGGGGTTGTTTTTGTTTTTTTAATATTTTAAGGCTTCTCATTCCAGAGACACAGTGTGATCACAAAAATTTTCTACCTTTCCCATTTCCAGGAACAATGGTTGTGGTAACAGCTGATTCATTCACAGATAAAGGATTGTGGCCATATTGCTTGTAAAATCTGACATTTGTCAGAAGCAAATACTGAAATGACAGTTTCATTTAATTACAGTTTAATTCTTGAATGAAAATATTTAAAGCTTATATATAACTTAAAAATTAAGAAGTTTCTCGACTTCTTTATACCATATCAGGCTTTTCAAATATCTGGGCAAAACAAGGAATTCCATATGATGCTGTTCATTGTCCCATGTACTTTTTCATTCCTTTGTCTGAAGTACATTCACACATAAATACTGAAAGTTGGTGGTTTGGGATGAAAGATCATAGTTTATTAGGAGAATACTGCATTAGAGAAGAATTTGCCTTTGTCCTTTCCCTATCCCATCCCCTTTTCCTGTAGTACTAAAACTTCCTCTTTGCTATCTGAGTAGCATTTTTCTCCTAGATTACAAGATTAGTCACAAAGGGAAAAAAAACCCAACAACTTGATTTTATTGGCCCCCATGGGTTCAATTTTCATTTCTTTGCAGATGATTCCCAGAACTATATATCCAGCACAAGTCTGTCTTCTGAGTTCTATTCCACAGGTCCAGTGGAGTATCCAATAGACAAATTAAACTCAACATATTTAAGACAGAACTATTTTCATCACTGAATCCTTGCTTCTTCTGAATTTCTTCACTGTTATTGTCAAGTAAACCACCAAGTTATAATCACATCTTCCTCCTCACCCAAGCTCACAACTTAAGTATAACCTTCAGTGTACTCTGTTAAACTCAGCATATATTCAATGAGTTGCCAAATCTTGTCATTTCTTGCTATTCTTCATAATACTATACACATAAGTACCCTTTTCTCAATTCACATAGCCTCAACTCTAGTTTCAGTCCTCAACACTTCTCAACTATATTTTTTACGATCAGTTTTAATTTGGTTTCCCTGTCTTATTCTCATCATAATTCAGTATCCACAGAACTGCCACAATGATTTTCCTAAAATACGAAATCTAATCATTTTAACCCTCTGATCAACAAACTTTAGTGCCTCTCTGTTATCTTCAGGATCAAAAAAAGAAGCCTTCTGTCTGGCATTTAAAAGTCTTCACAATCCTAACTCTTCTTACATTTTCAGGCTTCTTAAATTTTACTTCTGTAATCCTCCATTAAAATAATAAGCTTGTTTTAAACCTAAGAGAAATATAATGTCCCCTAAGGTCCATTCCCTTCTCTGTTACTTTAGGGAATTTATTTTAGAAGAACATTGGTGAGTTTAATCACTGTTACTCTTAGTGTCCAGGAAAAAAGCTTCGTAACATTTAGACAGAAGTTGAATTCCCTGGTTATTTTTTTTCTAGTCAATCCCTGGCTTCTCTGGTTATTCAGTTATTGGAGACATTTGGGTAACAAAGCAGCCAAACTGTAATATAGCATAGATAGTGTCTATGAATAAGGAGGCATCAGGAGAAGCTGGGGAAACAGCAGGCTACTTTCAGTCCTGGAACAGTCCTGGTATACAGATGATGTTAACCTGATTCTTCTTCTCTAACATGCCTATAGAACCAACAGCCCTCTTCTACATCTCTCTTCTTCACAGCCATTCTTAAATATATGCTTTACCCAAAAAAATACCTTGGCCATAATAGTCAATCCAGAATAGCATAGCACCAATGACACCAAGGGACATTGTTTGATTGTCCCCTGTGACATCATCTTCTAAAGGAGAGGGATATGTTATAAATATCTATAATGTCCTTTTTATAATTTATTTTGACCCCTCATATATGACATTATCTC
The DNA here is from genome assembly GCA_028646515.1 of Pseudochirops corinnae. NCBI lineage: Eukaryota > Metazoa > Chordata > Mammalia > Diprotodontia > Pseudocheiridae > Pseudochirops > Pseudochirops corinnae. The sequence goes on along the minus strand of JAQQSV010003794.1, from coordinate 8,109 downwards.
AACCCTTCTTACCTAAATATTTTGGCCTAAAAAACATCTTAAGCAGTTAGCTTATAAGTCCTACCATTTCTTCCTCCTTTCAGTAGCTGGCTTAGACCTGCTTTTTCTTGTTTTAGCTCCATATGACTTCATTCTTTCCTCTCCATTTCCAGACTCTTAGAAACTGGTTCTGATACACTTCCTAATTTTAAAACAAATTCTCAGTGACCTGACCAAGACTCTCAGGCAATTGTTTTGATTGATTTAAGGACCTATATGGTTATATGCGTTCTGATTGATTGACTTGTATTTAGCTAACAAAGGTAATACATTTAAATGGATGGGAAAATAGATGGATCCTTGCCCTTACATTCCTCACATTTTATTTCCTATCTCTGCTCATTTGAATTGATTGCTCCTCCTACCAGGAAAGCTCACCCTCTTTCTCTCCACTTTAGTGTTTTCTTTCAAGTCAGCTCAAATTCCACCTTTGCCAAGAAGCTTTACTCAATCCCTCAGCCACTTGAATCTTTCCCTCTGTGGTTATTTTCCTTATGCTCTGTATATATCTTTTAAGTACTTATTTATTTACTTGTGATCTCCCCCATTAGAGTATAAGCTCCTTGAAGCTAGGGACTGTTTTGTGGGGATTTATTCCTTTTTCTTTTTGTTTGTATTCTCACATTTAATGCAGTACCAAGCACATTATAAGCATTTAACAGATGCCTATTGATTAATAGATTTATTGATTAGTATCTTTGCTTTTTTAATATTCTTATCCATAAAATTCAACTTTAATTTAATGTTAATCTTCTGTTATTGTCATTGTTGTTTTAACAAATGTCTTTCTGTTGCAGGGTCCACCTGGTCCCCCAGGCCCAAGAGGTCCTCAGGGTCCCAATGGTGCTGATGTAAGAAATTTTTTATTTATTTCAATCTATTTTTAATTCTGTAAATGTTTAGATTATTAATGAAATGGGCTCTAATTTTGGGGGATAACAAGTATTTAATAACATATTCAAGATTTATAAGTTAGAAGGGAAGTTAGTCACACTCATTTAGTAAAGTTCCTACATTTTATACATAACACTAAGGTTTAAAAAAGAATTGCTCAAGGTGACCCAGCTGGTAGCAACTCAAATACAATATATACACACACACATGCACACATGCACAAACACGCACACTGAGAGAGACAAAGAGAGAGAGGATGAATTATTTTTTAGCTTATAAGAACAAAACTATTACGATTAGGCCATATTGTATCGGACTGGTTTTGACCAATAGTTAGTTTAGACTAGTAGTACCCCACTATTGGCAACAATGAGACATTATGTGGTTGTTCCCTGGGACGTTCACCTCAAAAAGGAATATCTTATGAATATGCCTAATATCCTTTTAGCAATGTGTATGGATTCCAGCTCTTTTAAAATATGTTTTAGCTCATAAGATATATTAGAGCAGTGAATACAATTTCTTTTTCCTTCTTTGAAAAACTGTTTTTTTCTGCTTTTCCTAAAACTGTCTCCTTGAAGCTTCCGGGTTTATCTCTCAATGCTTATATTCTTGAGTTTATGGAATATTGGCATGTTTATTCTATCCAAATTCCCTGTGAGTTAACAAACTTTGCAATTTTCAGCCTCCATGTTTCCATCATGAAGAATTCCAGTCTGTTTGACTATTCTCAATGGAAATCCTTGCATTACCTTAGCAGTTGTCCTTCAGTGGACCTTCTTCAGGCTTTCTTCAGATATGACAATTAAGAACCGTATACAATATTCCAAGTACTAACAAAATCAGACAACTCTTCAGAATTGCCTTGAGCTAAGCAACATGATTGAAACATTAGTTATGGTATTCTTCAGTGAAGTCATATGAAACTTAACCAGATAATGTTGGCAAAGTGATTAGATTGTCTGGCTTGAAATCAGAAAGACTTAGATCTAAATTCTATCCCTAACACTTGTTGTGTGTCAGTGGGCAAGTTAATAAACTTCCTAATTTATAAAGTGCAAAATATAAAGACTTGCTATGTAGCACTTAACACAGTGCCTTTTCATTGATTGACTGATAAGTTTTATGTAAATAGGAAAGGAAATAATATGCACACAATACTTTGTAAATTTCAAAGTACTATAAATGAGTCATTTCCTAAAATTCTTAATTGGAAAAGCTGATGGTAGATAAAATTAGTTTACAAAGAACAGTCATCATGGTGTCTTTGATAGGAGGCTGAACTTGTAGCCAAAAATACATAGGCTTGAATATTCCTTAGACTCTTACTAGCTGTGTGACACTGGTCAAGTCAACAAATCTTTCTGGACCTCAATTTTCCTAGCTGTAAAGCAAAGAAAATGGACTCCACGACCTCTAAGCTTCCTTCTAGCTCAAAATCTACATCAATGTCATAAATATTGTAAATGGCAAAGAGTCAAGCGTGGCTCCAGTGGGATTTGTTCATGACAAATGGTCAGTTCTCAACTTTTGTGTAGATGATGTTCCTAGAGAACAGCCGCAAAAGTAAAAAATGTGAATATTGATACATTGAATTTATAGGAAGTTGGGAGTTAGGTTCCTGCAACTACTAAAACCCATAATATTTCACTAGAGATTATTGAAAATATACTTTTCTTAATATAATTCTGATAATATGCACTTTTCTTAACTTAGTAATTATGAAATAACCCATAAAATGCAATACACAAAATAAAATTGGTAACATGTAAAACATTTTTTCTCACTAGTAATTGCTGGGAATTTTGTAACCTTTTGTGCTAATATTTCAATTAAAAAAAATTTTTCAGACAATATTCACTTTTCATAATACATGAAATATAGTACCATGAATACTGTCTGGCAAATAAGATTTTTAAAACTAAAATAATTTTTTAACCTGAATCTTACTTTCCATCAATGTCAGATGGCAATGTGAGAGCATTGTACTACATATACTATACTGCTGTAAGTTTCTCTATATTAGCTGCCTCTTAAAAACCAAGGGAGAGCTTGATGGTACTTCAGTTATTACTTTTGGAAGATTCTAATACTGGTGAGGTCTGGATATCACCTTAGAGCAGCAGTTCTCAACCTGTGGGTTATGACCCCTTTGGGGGTCAAACGACCCTGTCACAGGGGTCACCTAAGACCATCAGAAAACACATATTTCCAATGGTCTTAGGAACCGAGACACCGCTCCTCTATCCATCCCCAGGCAGGTCCGCCCACATGCAGATATGCCCACATACAAGTATTAAGGGTTCGCAGCATTAGGAAGGTTGAGAACCACTGCCTTAGAGCCTAAAGGACTTACATTAAACTTTGAGAGCATAAGTACAATACGTAGCCTGAGTTTTAAAGGTGAACAATAAAAATATGCAACAAAGGGGGCTCTTTCCCCCGTAGTGGTAAGGTGAACAAGACCAGTGAAGTGCCTCGCGTGGTACCAGGTATTTCACAAACTTACATGCTTTGCACCTTTCACTTTTTTCTCCGCTGAGCATATGCGTCAATGTGCATAGTTGCCAACATGAAAGTGAAAATGAGAATATCAATAAAATCATATGCATATTTGAAGTCACAAAAGTTAAATGATGAATGTTGAGGATTGATTGTATATATAAGCAGTGACATCAGTCAGGGAGAGCTTAGGGCATGTGTGCCTAAATCCTTCCATATCTCCACTTGTGAATGTATTTAGCTGCTGATCTCTAATTAATACAAACAGCTGCACTCACATTTTATAACCAACATTTAACTTTCTATTTATTTATGTAGCTCATTCATTTATCTTTTCTGTATCGCAGGGTCCACAAGGTCCCTCAGGATCAGTTGGCTCAGTTGGTGGCGTTGGTGAAAAGGTAAGGAAATTATTAAAATCAGCACTGAGACAGTTGATTTTGAAGATAATAGAAGATTTGAACAGGGGGGAAATACATAGCTTTTAAAAACTTAATATAATAGAAACAGTATAGTCCTTGACACCTGTTGGCCACAATGAAACATATGTATTCATGTTTTCATGTGTGTATATGTATGTAATATGTATATATTTTATATTAAATACATGCATATGCATATGTATATGGCATATACCAAGATGCCCAACAGAATACATAGTTCATGCAGATATTGTAATAACTAAAAATTATCACATTTTGAAATATTTGGAATACAAAGAATTAAATATTCTTGTTTTAAGGATATGTAGTTATTACACAGGTAGCTTAAGCATTTTAAGCAATGACCATTGGTAGGAAAACCAAAAATTATTCTAAAAACACTTATCTGTAGTTCAAATAGTACAGCCAGAATTAGTATAATGTTCAATTAAAACACAAAAAGCAAGGAAATTGCCATGAATGTGAATCCTGATCCAAATAAATTTCATCACCATACCTCTTGGTTCAAGTATATCCTCTAAACCCCACAAAAACCCAAACCCAACAACAGTAACAGCACACTTTCTGTTTTCTTGTTTTATCTAGTGTTATTTTGAGTGACTTGTAGGGAAACTTGCTGTAAGATTGAGGGTTTATAGATAGACAGAATGACCAGTGTTGGATTTTGTGTCTTAAGAAATAGGGTTTAATCTATTAAAATGGCCCCCAATACTTAATTACTTAATACTTTACAGATGGAATATAAGGTACTATATTCTAATAGGTGAAGACATTACATTGGAGTGCCAAGTAATAGTGTCATTTACTAAGCTTTCAAAATAAGGCACATCTAAATATATCTCTCCCTGTTTATCTGTGTACCTATCTATATCTTTGCCAACAAAATAAATGTACAAGAATAAACTATTTTACTGAAAGGCAGAATGTAGAGGGTAGAATGCTGGTCTTGGAATCAAGAATATCAGGTTTCAAATCCTAATATAGATAAAAGCTGTGTGATTCTGGGCAAATCACTTTACCTCTCTGTTTCCTCATATGTGAAAGGGTGATAATTCCTGTAACATTTACTTTACATATCTGCTGTTAGATAATAAAGACAAAGTGCCTTGCCAACCTTAAAAGTACTACCTAGAAGTCAATTCTTACCATTATTATAAACAATAAAATATGACATAATTTGAAATAAGATGGAATAGATTAAAACATAAGCCAAAGCATATCTTACAACTTGCATTGATTTCTTCCCCTTCATTTCCACTCCCCCCACTATAACACATGCTTATCTTAGGTCCTTTAGTATTCTCCCTATGGCAATCCTCTGCTAATAACACTGCTCACCTCCATTCCCAACAGTCTTCAATCCATCTTTCAGACCATTACTCAATTCATCTTCCATTTCTCTAGATCTGGTCATATCATTTCTTTGCTGACATATCTTTAGTGATATCCTGATGGCTCACAAGTAAAATTCCAACTACTTTATGTAACAATCAAGGTATTACTTTTCCAGCCTTTTCTCTTATTACTCTGTCCATGTTTTCTCCATTTCAAACAAATTAAACATTCTTGAAACAAATACTTTGTGTTTTTATCTTTATGTGCCATTCCTCATTGTGCCTGAAAAAAACTCATTCCTTTACAACATCGAGTTCCTCAGACTGTGTTGCATCTATCTAACACATTTTTCGTGTGATGTTTTATATTGTGACTACCTGTGTGGGCGTCTTGTACCCTACCTGTACTCTAAGTTCTTTGAAGATAGGAACTATCACTTGAATAAACTTTTATCTTTGTAGTACCTGTCATTCTGCATACAGTAGGCACTTAATAAATATTTATCATTTCATATCATTATATTGCAACTGGTCCTGCTTAAATGACCCCCCTTTTTAAAAAAAGAACCTCATTAAAATTTGACTTTTCCAGTTTTTCTGTTCAAACCTTATAAACTCCCCAGATCTAACTCTTAAAGTGATATAAGGCCAGGGCCATTCACTTTTTGTTTAGGTACCAAGACGTAGTGTTTGCTTACTATCAAAGTTTGTGACCTTGGCAGAGCTGAAGTAATGCTTTTTGCCTCTGATGGTCAGTTCTGAGAGCATCTTATTACCTGCAGTTGAAAGAACATACTTACTTGCTGTCTCCTAGAGACCTGTTGTTGGTATGATCCTCTCCAACTGAGAAGACCTCCACATAATTGGACAAGTCAGCTGTTAGCTCTCACCATTTTAACTTTCTAACCCAGCATGTGAAGACATTTCTTAGGAAATTTGACTTATTTTGTAAAACAGCACACAATATTTCAATTAAACCATAAAAGTTTTAGAATAGGTATGATTCACATAACGCAAGGTTTGCATATTTTTAAAGATTGAAAGAAAAGTTGTAATTGTAGTCTTTTTTTCTCCTTTGTATAAATAGGTTATTTTTTCGTGTCTTATGAAGTAAGATCTTATATGATCTTATAAATGTTTTCCTATTTCATAATAATCTACTTTCTACATTTTTGACTAAATGTTAATAACAACAGTTTCTGTAGGAGCATTAGGCACTTTTGAAAGTGATGCTGCCAACAACTGGATTGTCGTGGAGAGTGTTTCAAAGCAAAGTCTTAGTGACCCTGACTTTGTATCTATGTATTTAATGCTGCTTAAATATTTTGTGTGTTGAAGGTTAAACTGAATGATCACTGCTCACTTAAGTAGCATTGACCTTGAAGGGTATGTTTTATTAAATAAAAACTTTCTCCCAAGATCTGTCTACCACCCTCAGAAATGTGAAGACAAAGCTTCCTATCCACCCCCTCTCCCAGGAAAGTCTTCTTAAGTAGGAAATGTGTTGTAATTGGCCATTATTCAATTAATACTGTGCTACATTGGTATTGTTCAGTTTTAATTGTGGTTTTGGAAACCATCCAGTTATTTTGATAAATGATTCAAAAAAGTGCAATGACCCAAGTAAATTGTTTTTCAAACTGAATTATTCATTTTATATATCTACCTTTTTCAAATTAATGAAGACACTTCTATTTCTTCAAATTAATGAAGACATTTAGACAATGCTAACACGGCCATGTTAATAGGGTATTTTAGGTATTAGATTGCCTTATTTTATATGGCATAGATAGCCATCTCCAAAGGTCTTTCCTCTTAATCTTCTATATCCATCTTTAAATTCAATTATGCACATTTACCAGGATCTCAGTGATTCTAAATGAAATCTTTGTTTTATGCTCTTTCTATGATGACAGACTTGACATCAAATATCCCAGAAGTGTTTTTTAAAAAGATTCACTGAAATTAAAAATGGCTTAGTGTTTAAATATAAACAACATCTTATTTTAGTTGCTTAGGAAATGTAAAACATACCTTTTAATAATGTATTCTACCAACATAGGGAAGCACAATAGTATGCGGAAACATGAGTAGTGAAAGTCTTTGAAATAAATATTTGTAAATCACGTGTGTGTTTGGATATAATAAGAAACATTTGATATTGATCTTTCAGGAAAACTTTTTTTAAGGAACTTTTAAATCCTTTTGTCTTTGTCTGAAAGACCACTAGTAATAGTTAATATTTTTACATTTTATTACCAGTATCCCTTAAAGGTGTCCATCATCAATTCTGAACCTAAGTATATTTTAGATGTGATTTTTTTAAAGAAGTATAAAAAATTGTTACATATTTATTTTTCTTGTTTCTTTTAAAAAGTGATTTATAAAAAGAAACACCAAAAGCAATTTACATTTATTCCTATAAAATTTCATGTTATTTTATTTGTGTCTAACGATTTTGACTGTTTTGATCTTCTAGAATCCTCACTCTCTCACTTAGCATGATAGGATTCTGTCCCAAACTTATATCATCTGCAGATTTGATGAGCATGCCATCTGTGGCTTTACCAAAAGCACTGACAATTAATATAATGCCAAAGACTGATCCCTAGACCAGTACATGGGAGATCTCTTCAAAGTTGATAGTAAACAGTCTTTACACAAGTGTAGCTATTCAAAGTTACGAATCCATCAAATTGTCCTGGTCTGTAGGTCAGAGTTCTTCATCTTTTATATAAAAAATACTACAATCACAGTTCCTGGCACATATTAAGTAGTTAATATATTCCCATTGATTGATGAGAAATGTTGAATAATAATAGTAGTGTACATATATATGTGTATAATGTGTATATATATATATATATATATATATATATATATATATATATATATAT
>JAQQSV010003793.1:0-14998 GCA_028646515.1 Pseudochirops corinnae | reverse complement strand
GGGGAGAAAATCTGAAACTCAAGTGATTGTGGAACTGAATCTTGTAAATTAAAAGTAAATGAGCAAATAAAAAAAAAAAAACAAAAAAACAAGGAGACCAAAAGAGCCTAGAAACTATCATTCAGCACACACTTGATCACTTTGATAAACAGGGAGTTATGGCAGCCAAAGACAATATCAGTTTAATACATAAATTCATTTGCAAAGTCTTATAGAGGACAGTGGAAAATTATGATCAGCAAAAGTTCATAAAACAGTAGTAGTAGACCAAGAAAATTATAGAAAAATATTTTCAAGATTTCCACCTAAGCAAAGTCATTCTAAGCAAAAGGAAGCCAAAGAGGAAAGTGAATAGAGGTCAATAAATAGAAAATAGAAATCTGTAGAGATCTTTAGGATAAACTTAAAACTATCAATGACAGTAGAATCTTCACATTTAGACTCTCACACCACAGCAGTGGATAAGGAAGTGAAAATAACACTAACGAAAAGAAAGTTGGAAAGAATTAGATGGATTAAGGATGTACTGGAGAAGAGACTTGATTCAGGAAGCCCAATTAATAAACTTGAGTAGCTTCATCTCTAGAATCAAATACAAGCTCCCTTATTTGGCATTTAAGCTCTTTATAACCTGGCTTGAAGCTATTCTTTCTAGCTTACTATATATTATTCTCCTTCACCAAGTCAATGGTCTTATTACTGTGCTTCACATATAGCATCATATCTCCATTCTCCACAATTCTGTACAGGCTATCATCCCTAAGAAAAAACCTTATGTAGACAGTGCATACATGTATGTATGTGTGTGTACATGTGCGTGTGTTTGTATACATTTATATATACGTCTTGTTGGTCCTTCAGGGCAAGGACTGTTTCATTTTTTTCTTTGTCTCTTTAGCACCTGGCATAGTGACTAGCACATAACAGACACTTAATAAATGTTTCTTGTTGGATTGATGATAGAAGTGAGCAGGCTGAAACACATCATAAGTAAAGAATTAATTAAACTATATTAACTGAATGCAGGAGATGGGGTACAAAAGATGTTAACAAGTAAGTGTACAATTGGAATAAAAAATAAAGTTTATCACTTGGGGGGGGTGTAGATAATTTATTGCTAGCCTGTGTGTTCTATCTACATCCTCATAATACTGAAAGGAATAGAACAAGGCCCCCAGCACATTGCATGGACCCCTTGTAACCTGTTTATATAGGAAATGGACAAGGTTTACACAGAATGCTTAGGCATGGACAGGTTCCACTCTACAACATTGGAAGAATTACCCATATCGTTATGATCCAAAATTTATTAAAGTATCAAGCTATCTTTTATTGGCTTCCAGCAGAAAAATGTCTGGTAAATTTTATCATCATAATTTACCTTATAGATTAGAAGAATGATTTCTAAAGAATAAAGAAAACTTTTTGGATTGACTGTCTACCACAGAAATGGCTAAGGTGACATTTTATTGATATATCATACACAATCTACATGATGATTAAGGAAATAGCCTATATGTCCCTTTCTTTGTTTTTTGTTTGTTTCTTGGGGTTTTTTTACCTTCCCATGTTAAAAAAAATAGTTGAGCCAGTTACATGAAAACATAAGAACCATGAATCCATAAGTTTACAATTATCTTATATTGTTCAACTTGTTGCTGAAGGTTTTCTACACAATTTTTCTACAAAATTTTTACTTTTCTTATTCTTATTCTTTATTTCACGCATAAAACACTACTGTGTCCCTGTTCTCCATAATCCGTATGTAGAGAAAATGGTTTAAAGGAAGTATCATTGGCCAACTTGAAGTACTATTGTAAGACTGAAGCAAAGGCAAGTTAATTAATTGATTGTGATTCATTAAAAGTACACTTCCTACTTCACAGGAGATTTATAGAGATTGCTGCCCATAGCACCCATCTAGATGGTGCTCTGAGTTTATGAGAATGTACCTAATAAATGCAAAGTAACTAGACTCCTGCCCTTCTGCCATTTGTGACATACAATCCTTTAAAAAGAAATCTCCATATCTCAGAATCACTAAACTTACTAAATCCATTGTGGATACTGTTGTTAGTAAATCAGGAATAGAGTACATAAGGAGGCACCCAATAAGGACATTGATGAGCTAGATTGGGCAGGAAGACAAGTGTATGCATTTTTTGCTTTGTCACGTGCTGTGTAAATGGTTAAAATGGAGTCTGGAAATGACATTTTGGCTGAATAACAAGATACATTTTCCCTGGGCAGGCAGAGCCTATATGTGGATTTCATTTCTCAAGTGGAGGAGGGGAGAAAAGATTACCAAGATCTGTAATAAGAAAATCAAATCTGTGAGAAAATAAAAATCCTGAAAACTAAAAAAATCCACTCATTATTGAGATGTTAAGTATTAAAAAGCACATAAACCAAATGGCAAGCACCCCTGAAGTAAAAAACTTAGGCCAATAGGTTTATTTGAGCCCAAAATGTGCATAATACCCACTGTTAGGTCACAATTAAAGTATATTGTAGGCCTTGAAGGTGGCATTGAGGCTGATTATCTCCATTCAAGCTTTCTCTCATCTGCACCTGTCCCACGGCCAGAGACTGATGTCTGGCCTGGGATCAGAGGAAATGAAAATCAAAGTCAGGTCTTGCTGCCTCTTCTCTTGCCATTTCAAATGCTGAGATCTGAAGTTGGGAGGAGGGGCCACCTGTCCACTGACCCAGAATGTTGTTCTCTACCATACTGAGCTACAGTCCTCACAGGGTAAGATTCAGTCTATTTCTGGGACCTCAGGATACTGGGTCTAGTCATCTTCCTTGTGCTGCTAATGCTTTAGTGGTTTCATCTTCGGGTCTGGGAATACACATCAGAAGTTTCAGGGTGTTTGTCACTGGGCCTGGGAGAAAATACTTAAGAAGTTAGAATTATAAACAGAGCAGATGGAGACAAATTATTGCTATCAAGAAAGTGAATGCTTATTTGATTTTCTGGGTTTAGGCATGACAGCTATCATGGATTTAAATTGCAGTATTGGGGATATATTTTTGAACAGTAGAGGGAGTTCAATCTCCCCAGGATGATCTGCACGGCCTCAGCATTCAGTGATTGGGAGATGGCTTTGGAATGACTTTATATGGTAGGTTTAATATCCTATAACTACAAATAAGTCATTTTAATAGTGAAACAAGAGCTTTCCTGAGCCATGGCAATCAGAAGCAGGTTCTCCCTTTTGAACCCTTACTTTCTTTACACCTGTTTGACATTTTATTTTGTATCATAATTATTTGTTTAATTCTCTTAGTGGAAGTCACAGCTAGCATTTACATGGTTATCTAAGGTTTACAAAGCACAGTTATCTCACTTGATCCTTGACAACAGCACAGTGAGGTAGGCAGTATCATCATTCCCATTTTACTGAGGTTAAGTGACTTGCCCAGGGTCACACAACCCTGAAAATTAGTGTGGTTTAGTGAACAGAATACTAGACTTAGAGTCAGGAGGCATGGGTTCAAATCCTTCCTCGGAAATTTATAAGCAGTTTCATCAGGGGCAAGTAATACAACCTGTCTTAGTTTCCTCGTTTGTAATTGGGGATGGTGATAGCATCTACATCACTGTAAGGATAAAGTGAGATAATAATCTATGTAATGTGCTATATGCTAGCAAACTAATATAATATTCACATGTATGATATATATGATATAATAACATACACATATATTATTCCCTCCATGCACTAAATTATAAGTTCCCTGTATCTCATTCATCTTTGTATCTTCCTTGGTATCTAACTGTCTCTGGAACAAAATATATCAAATACCCCCCCCCAATTCAAAAATATTCCTGCCCTAATGAATCTTTAAAAGTATGAATAAAAGCCTCACACAGATCTGCTTAGAAATATTTGTATTTTTTAACAAGACTTTATCAGTTATATGGCAACCAAAAAAGAAGCAAGAATTCCCTGCACATAGAAAAAAATTCTTGTACCCTCCTAAATTCCCCCCTTTCCTGAGTATGCATGATGAATACATTTTTGCAAATCTGGTCTATGTGAAAGGCACCTTTCTATTCCCTCATATATTATATGTCATGGGATATATGTAGCCCTAGCATAGTTCAAGAACTGGAAGTGAACTTAAGAGATCATCTAATCAAACCCTTTCATTTACAGATGAGGAAACTGGCCCAAATAGGTTATTTCATGGCCAGTCCCTAGGTAATGGACTATATAATCTCAGTCATTCTTCCTTCAGGTCACTGGCACTAGGAAGTTAAGAGAGAACCTCAAGGAGGAATATCAATTTACTGTTTAATTCTCTAGGTGGAAGAGGTAGCATACAACAATAATAATAATAAATGACAATTCTTATCGTTATTACATGAATAGCAACAGATTTTGAAATCTGTAGAGCTGAATATTTTTAGAGGTATAAATTTGTACATTCTCAAACCCATAATAGTAGTTAAAAGTAGGTACAAAAAAGACAAAACCATGAAACAGTGACTATGGTTGTCAAGGAAACCATAATCTTAGAATTCTAAACAGGATCATTCACAGATTCCTATCTTATGAACTATTCTGCCATGTCTAGGAGTAATCAGTATATAATGTACTCCAAGCATTATTCATTTCTCAAAGAGTAAAAGAAAAAAACAAACAGATGACAGGGCCTTCTGAATCTTTTTTACCATCACTGTTAGCAGACCATTTGATTCTCTGTGATTGCTATGCTTTTTGGTATAATAACAATAAAAAGCTTACTTTTAACAATAATAGCTGGCATTTATAGAGTGCTTTACAAATATTAACTAATCCCCACAACCTTGGGAGAGAGGTGCTTTTAGTATCCTTGCTCTCCAAGGGGGAAACTGAGCCAGACAGAGATTATTTTTTAAGTGATTTGCCTAGGGTCACATAGCTAGTAAGTGTCTGAAGAAGAATTTGAACTGTAGTCCTCTTGACTTCTCATCCTGCACTCTATCTGAATGACCACCTAGCTGCTTTTTATATAGCACTCTGAGGTTTGCAGATGATTTTACATATTCTCTCATTTAAGATTCTAGAGAATTTTATTTTTTTTTGTTACAGTTATTTTGTTATTTTGTTATAGTTATAAAATACATTCGGGGCAGCCATGTGGTGCAGTGGAATCAGGAAAACTCCTCTTCCTGAGTTCAAATTCAGCCTCAGACACTTACTAGCTGTGTGACCTTGGGCAAGTCACTTAACTCTGCCTCAGTTCTTCATCTATAAAACGAGCTGGAGAAAGAAATGGCAAACCACTCCAGTACCTTTGCCAAGAAAAGCCCAAATGGAGTCACAAAGAGTTGGAAATGACTGAAAAAACAAATAAAATCAAAGAAAATATATTCACTTGATTTTTTGATGAGCAGGTCCAGGTTGGGAATAAAGGGGTGGGAGGAGTGGAGAGTAAGAGCAGGGAATGTAGTAGAAAGAGGACAGGGTTTAGAATCAGAAGATCTAAGCTCAAATCTCAAGATTTGATACTTAGCATTTACGTGGTCTTGGCAAGTCACTCGATCTCTCTTGGGTCTGAGTTTCCTCCTTTGCAAAATGAGGGATTTGGACCAGGTGATTTAAATCCCCTACAGCTTGAAATTGTGATCTTATATGTGCTATTATTTATAGACAAAAATGAGGCAACTGGCCTTAACGTTTTAAGTATCAGTGATAGGTTATTATTAGAGCCACATAAATTCTCAAATTTTCCTGCTTTCACTGTAGTCAAGAGCATAGGTTGATGAGATGGTTGACAGGTGTTACAGATGAAATGTGTGGCTGCAGGCATCTATTTTTTTCTTATCATGAGGCTAACTGAGCTAGATGAAAGCATTGTTCTCATTAGCACCGTTTTTGGGACCCAGGAATACAGAATGGCTGATAAAGTGATGTCAAGGACTCAGCTCTAAATAACTGTGACAGAGACACATTCTCCACCAAACCCTTTGGTAGTTTTTTCTGCTAAGACCTCAGGCAAGCTCATAGATGCACGAAATTTTCGGCAAGTATACAAACATCACTAGGGAATACAACACAAACACAGACATAAAGGGAAAGTCATTCATGCATACTACATCCTCAGACCTTCACTGTTCTGCCACAAAAAGGTCTCATGTGGCTCACTTCCTTACCCACCTTCTAAAACATTTCTTCCTTTATAGTAGAATGGGCCAAGCTAAACATCCATTGAGGGACCCAGGTTTGATCTGCTTTTACATGGTATTTTGGGGCTGTATGACCCCAAAGACCTGGCTAACATAGGTAGCCTTTGCAATTGGCTTTCAACAAACTGCCCATTTCCTGATTCGACATACTCCTGGCCACCTGTCCTGACTATTCTCAGAATTGTTCTTGTGTCTTCTTTAGTATCACCTACCAGACTTGGTATCCTTGGAATTACCAGGTGGTAAGGTGAATGCTGGCACTCAAGTCAGGAATTCAAATTTGACCTCAGATATTTTAGTAGGGGAGTAACCTTGAGCAAGGAATTTAATCTTTCAGCCTCAATCTTCTCATTCGTAAAATGGGATAATTATGTCACCTACCCCACAGGAAAGTAGTATGAATCAAATCAAATAACATATGTAAAGGGCTTTGTAAACAAAGAAGTACATAAATACTAGCTATTATCATTCTTCTTCTTGTTAATATTTTCACTGTTATTTTCCTCTGTATCTGTTCTAGATAAGTCACCTCCCACCCCAAGACAGTAGCTATTGATCCGCCTTTGGAATGACTTGTTACAATTTGGTAACCTTTTGACTATGATGCTGTGTTCTGGTTGGTTAAACTTTATGCTCTGATTGGCTGAACTGGAACATGCAAGGGCATGTTCTCTTTAGAGATAGCCATTGGATTATCCTTTAATGTTTAAAGGCTGATTGTTTCAAAACTGGCTTTTGCTGGCTTTTTACGCTCCTGGAAACAGTACAAAAGCCTACATGTTCAATTACCTTGTTTCACTTACCCTTGGACAGACAGTGCCAAGCTAGTTAAGACCAAAGAGAAATGCCCAGTGGTGCTAGATTCCTACTCAAACTATAACACTTCTGAGAGCAATGACATCACTGTCTGTCTGTAATTGATCTTTAAGCCGCTTTATAGAAGACCCTTAGCTCTCATCCAAAGCAGATGATACACTGTGATGTATGAATCCCAGTGTACAGGAGTTCTGCTGGCCAGAGCTGACTTTGGATTCCTTCCTTGGCCTAAATCTGAATTGAAAAAGCAAAAACCCAAGAATGCCTCAAAGTGGGACAGAGGGTGCTGCCCTCATCATGGCAGTTAGCATAGTTTCTATCTTCCTGCTCCCATAGTTCAAATGCCCTTTCTCCCTAAGTGTTGTTACAACTGTACCCTAATTACTATGCTTTAACAATTATAAGGGGGAACAGAAACCCCTGCTACAGGAGATGAATTCCCTCAATCAAACTGGTGATATTATAGTATATAGCACATATACTGTACTATATTATAATACAGTATATAATTACTATATATGATATCTATAGTATATGGTATGTAGCTCTCTGTTTGAAGACATCTGAGGAGCACATCCACATGGAAGACTTACTGAATGGACACAGGAAATTCCTCTGACTGGTTCCTAGAGACTAGAGCTGCCTCCAACATGAGCGTCAGTGGTCAGGGGAAGATATCCTCTTTTTGGAGGAATATATGCCTCCCTTCATGGACTATATAAAGCAAGTTGGCTGGTGCTTTTCTCTTCTTCTTTCCCTTATATTTTCTGTTGGTATGTAGCCAGGAATGGGGAGGGGATTTCTCTCTTTTCCCTTCCTCCCAAAGGAGCAGAAGCAAATTGCAGGAAAAGCACATGGCAAAGGGAGATATGTGTGCCCTCTCTGATGGATAATGCATGTGAACTCCAAACTCCTAAAAAAGTGAGGGGGATTTTAAAATAATCCTTAGGTAATATGTTCCAGAATCTAGGCTTTTAGCTAGAGAACAAAGATTTCTTGGGTTTCTGGGTAACCCCAAGTTTGAGAACTCCAGAGAATTCAGGCACTAGACAACTATAAAAGAGATTTCCACAACAATGTGTTTCTTTTTTTTTTCCCCTTTGTTTTTTTTTTAATTTTTTTTTATTTACTCATTTACTTTTAATTTACAAGATTCAGTTCCACAATCACTTGAGTTTCAGATTTTCTCCCCTCCCTTCCTCCCCCCCCATGGTGGCGTGCAATCATGTATAGGATCTGCAAATACTTTCACATTGTACAATAGTTTGGTCATATAGAAGGGCTGTAACCAATGAGTGATCACTGGGAAAAGAAAAAAAAAAAAACAAAACCAGACATGAAAGAGAACGATAACGAGTTTTGCTTCAGTCTCCATTTAAACTATAGTCTTTCTATATCTTTCTCTGAGTTTAGAACAATGTGTTTCTTGAGGAAGAAAGAGGATCACCGATGTAAGCCCCTTGAGGCTGGAGGACTTAGGAGGCACCAGATCATCAGGACATTGTCCTCTCCCTGATATTGCTATGAGTTGTTCTCAAACGGTGGAACAGAAATATGATTATTTGTTCATCAACCCCTAAGTGTATTTAACTTAGGGTTGAGGGGTAAGGGAAATCTAACTGGCTATTTTTGTGCTTTATGTGTTTCCTGACAGAACCTTACAATTCTTTTGCATCTCATGAATTTTCTATAGGATGAAATAAAGGAATATGCAGCAATTGGAAACCCTAATACTTACATTTGGGTCAACCTAGATATGATATAGGGAGGTATACTGTGAATATAGTTAGACAATTTCCTAGCATACTCCCAGGATAGGCAATGAGCCAAATGAAAAAATCTGGGTCTTATGGGGTCGAGATCCTCAGCTTAGATGTTTGTGCAAACTCAAAGCCTTTGTGAAGGGGTCCTTGCACAGGTTACACAAATCAAACCAAAACTATTTAACTAGAAATATCTAATATTGTCATTCTTGGGGTTGCCTACTCCTCTGGGTTGTTCCAGGTAAGCTACATAATATTTTTTTTAAATGTGCCAAATAAAAGGACCAGTTGTCTTCAATAGCATTGACTCACTTGTCTAATTATTCTGTGAAGGTCTTTGAAGTTCAAACAACAGAAGCACTCCAGTACTGAAGTCCTTGGATAGAAGATTCCAGTTTGTTAGTGTCTACTGAACGGAGACAAAGCCGAATTTAGTTATTGATTTCTTTCAGGTATCTTTAATGAAAGTATGTGGTCTCTTAGTATATATATGTTCCTATAGTTATAGGCATGTAATAGCAAGCACCCTAGCATACCCAGGATGGCTACTAGCACAGGTTCTTTGATCTGCTCCTCCCTATCAAGCCCCTCCTGGTGGGTTCCAGTTGAGGCCCATTAAGGGACAGGGAAGATCTTCAAATTCCATTACCATTACAAGGCATTAAGTTGAAATTGAATTGAGTGAAATTTCAACATGTCAATAATCAGACAGGAAAATGTAAAGATGTCAGGTAACATTAAAGAAAGATTTCTTTGTTCTCCCAAGAAATTTTTCATGGAGAAGCCATGTGTTTCTGAAAAGATGAGATTAAAACCTCTTTAGGCTTCAGCAGGCTGTATGTATTTATGAATGGCCAGGAATGTGGTTAGACAGGTAATAAAAATGATTGAACTTACTTTCTGGGCTTAAATTTTGTCTAGGCACCTTTTCCCCAACTCCTTATTACAAAAGAGGTTGTGTAGGTGGTTTGGAGTTAGAAAAACCGGGAAACTTCAAACCTCAGAATTGTTTGACAGATATTGAGTGAACAGCCTTACATAAATAATTACCAGGTATAGCTAAAAATAGGAGGTAGAAAGAATGTTCACTACAATTCTCCAGTGAATTGCTTGTGGAGATCCAAAGCCCAATAACCAGCAAAATTAGTCAAAAGAAAAGATTAAACCCAAGGGTATATAAATCAGCTAGAAGGACACATCTGGGTGAGTATGTTTTGAGGGAGGGATTTATTCACTTTCTAGTCAAGACTCTGAAAAAGAATAGGCAGGCCACTCTAAAAAGAAAAAAAAAAGTGAAAAGAGTTTCCCTCCTCCTTCTTTTGCCCCAGGGTTGTTGGTCTAATATCAGAAACATAAGGATAGTTGTTTTCTAAAGAGAATCTTTTTTTTTTAATTTTAAGCCTGGTTTTTTAACTAAAGAGCATTGTAAAGTCCACTCTTCTCATGACAAAGGGGAGACTTTTATATAGCTAAAGGATTCAGCTGAAGGCAGAAGCTGGAAATAGAGAGAACATGCCCAGAGGGGCCATGTTCCCAATTCCCAACACAGACCTTATATTTAGATGTAGCAGTGTCTGACCAAGCAGCAGACAATGGAGCAATGGTCCAACAGAGCAATGTACAATGGAGACCATGCATCCAGCAGAAATGTAATGGGAAGCAAATCTAGCCAGAGCAGCATAATAATGAGGTCACTATTAGTAGCCCTGCAGAGCTGCCCCTCCATACAAGTGCTCTGGCTGCACATGATCTCTTCATATGTGTCCCTCCACATATATTCTCTCCAAGTGTATCCCTCTCTTCACAGTGCTTTGGTCACATAGATTTCCCACATATTCCTCTCCATCTCTTCCCTATGATTGTGCACTGTTCTCACTGATGATGTCAACAATCAACCAATAAACATTTACTAAGTGTCTACGATTTATCAGGCACTGTGTTGAGCACCAGGGATACAAAAAGACAAAAGACAGCTTCTAGCTTCAAAGACCTTGCAATCTAAAGATAAGATGTCTATTTATGGGAGAATATTGTTGTTGCTCAGCTGTTTCGGTCATGTCCAACTCTTTGTGACCCCATTGGGAGTTTTCTTGGCAAAGATACTAGAGTGGTTTGTTATTTTCTTCTCTAGCTCATTTTATAGATGAGGAAACTGAGGCAAACAGGTTTAAGTGACTTGTCCAGGGTTACAAAGCAAGTGTCTGAAGCAGAATTTGAAATTTCAAATTTTTTCAAAAAAAAAAAGAAAGGTCTTCCTGATTTCAAACCACTATCCATTTTATTCACTGCACAAACTAGCTGCCCATATAGCACTTTACAGTTTGCCAAATGCTTTCACATTTGATCCTCCCAGTAATCTTCTAATATAGACAAAGAAGATCATCTTCCCAATTTAAAGATTAGGAAACCAGAGCTCTGATGGCGTATGTAATTTTTGCCTCATGGTCACTTAATGATGGAATCAGTGATTACTCAGGACTTCACTCCATATATTAAGGGCTCTTTCCCCTACACCGTACCACACTCTCTCTACCTTGTTCACTTAAAGATAATACTTCTAAGAATACTATGTTTTACTTCTTCCTACCATCAGAAGAGTTTATGAATGCTGTTTTACCTTAAATAGAAAATCCTGACAGTCAATAACCAGCTCCTGGAAACCTGAGTTTTCATGGGTGTGGCAGTCTTTGAAAGCATACTTAAAAACTTAATAGGAACTCCCAAACTTAAGGCTGAATGGGATAAATCAGAAGTGACTTCAAGTGATATGGCAGAAAAAATTCTTTCTCAACAAATAATTAACTAACTATTCAGACACAAGTGGGCTTACTTCTTATTATGATGATAACAGATTTTTGCTGCAGATGATTGGAACTCTAGCTAGTATGGAATCCAAACACCAACCAGGCAGATTTCTTGCACAGGTAGAGAGATTTTACAGGACTGCTCAGACTAGGAAAGTCTGTGGTTTTTTTTCCTCAAGAATTATTATCAACCTCTATGGAACCTCAGAGATTTATGTGCAAATGAAGCTTCTTAGTCTGCATTGGATGTGTGGCTAGCCAATCATCCATAACAAACATTTGCTAAACACCCAGAGGGTACATGACGCTATATTGAGCATCCTAATACCAACTGCTTGAAAATGTACCAGTCTATTTTTGTTGTGTGGAGTCACATCAGGAATAAGAAAGTTAGATGAAGTCTTTAGATCTTTTGTCAGGCAATGAAAAGATACTTTACCTTTTCATAAGAAAATTCAAATCTCTACTGAAAATACTTTGTATATTCTCTGCATATTGTAAAAACAGAGGTATCCAACACTGCCAAACAAATCTCTAGAAACTAGCATTTCTTACATGCTACATTTCAATAAGATTCAAAAAAATTTGTTAAATATCTGCTTTGTGCAGAGTTCTTTGCTGGTGTGGGAGATGGGAAGTTTAAATAAAACAGAAGACAGTCTTTGTCCATGACTTTACTTAATTCAAAGCAACACAGAAAAATACTTCAGTGAGGAAGAAAAAACAGCAACTATTCAAAGAGACCTGTGTGGATGCACAGGGGACTTGCCAACAGATTTTAAAAAGACCATAGAGAAGATGTAAGCAAGGTAAGTAACTGAGGACGGAAGCTTAGAATGAAGTTGAAGAATGCAAAAGATAATAAAAAGGCCAAGGGGACTATTAAAGAAAGGACTAGGCTTCTATATTCTAAGGCACTGGAAAAAAAATAACCATAGAGATGGGAAGAATCATCTCTAGGTAGGATTCTTTAGGCAAAACTTCTATAATTACTAGGTGCTTAACCATCAGGGAATTCTGTTTTCCCCTCTCAGTAAAGGAAGGGTCATTCTCCAGGTGGAGCAAAGATGGCAGCATAAAGGCCAGGGACTCACCTGAGCTATCCTCCAGACCCCTCCAAATACCTTTAAATAATGACTCTAAACAAATTCAAGAGTGGTAGAACCAACAAAAAGACAAAGTGAAAGAGTTTTCCAGCCCAAGACAATTTGGAAGTTCAGCAAGAGTGGTCTGTAGCACATTAACAGTCCCAGCTGTTGACTAGGAGCAAGCCTCAGGGTAACTGAATCAGTGGCAGCAGTGGTAGTTTCCAGACTTCTTAACCCACAGATGCCAAAGACAACTTAGAAGGTCAGTAGGAAAGGTCTACCCACACCTGGATGAAAGTAGAGGACAGTCCAGCACAGGCTGCACCAGCACAGACTTGGCTACAGCAAACAGGGAGCAGGCCTTGGGAGCCACTGAATCAGCAGCAGCAGTGGCTATTTCCAGAGTTCTCAGCCCACAGACTGTAAGGGAGATGAACAACTGGCCAGAAGGAGACTACAGGGGTCTCTTTGCTAGCACCAACGCCAAGCTCTGTTGCTTTGCCTATACTTGGATCTAGTCACAGTCCTGGGTGGCAGACCCAGGGTAAGAAGGTGCACTACACACCAGAGCTTGTGGCCTTATTAGAGCGTGTATCCTCCTCACAATTTCAGGGCAGAAATGAGTGCTTATGGTCACTCATAGACCAGTGTACAGGCCAGGAGAGTAGCAAACACTTCTCCTTAGTCATAGGTTCCCAAAGTGGGCAATACCACCCCCTGACGGTGAACAATCCAGGGGGATGGTAGTAGCCTTGGGTGCAATTAAGGGGTGTTGAATAAAAATAAGGGGGTGGTGGAAGCATAAGAAAAAAAATGATAAGAAAAATTTGAAAAACCATTCATACATATTTCATCTGTTATGTAAGAGTTAAAGTCATAGTGATTATTTTCCAAATAAACACACAAAATACAAGTTATAATAGATCAGAGGTCAAGTCTGTCAGCAGGTCTTGACAAGTAAGAGTTGGCAGGCCAGTGTGTAATGCATTGGTGGGAAGTCCAGCATGTATAGGCAGGAATATGTGTGTGTGATGACTTATTTACAATATGATACTATATGGTTACATGATACAATATTGTGTCATCAAAATTTTAATGTAAGAAAAAACCACAAATTTACAATAAATTATTAAATTTAAGATGTCTTTTTTTAAATATATTTTTTTGAAATGAAGAAAATTTCATAAAAACTATTAAAGGATTAAAGAAAGTAAATTTCAGGGGTGGGGCACTGAGTATTTTTTTAAAAGGAGGGTGGTAGGCCAAATAAGTTTGGGAACCACTGCCTTAGATCATACCACCTTGGAAGAACTGAAAATTTACAGGTCTCTTGAAGTATCTTTGAAAACATCTGCACAAAGTCCCTGAAGCTTGGTAGAGTGTGCCCTCCATGCTGGAAGCAGAATCCTACCTTAACAGGGAGTTAAAAATCAGGTAATAGGTTGGGAAAATGAGCAAACAACAGAAAAAAAAATCTGACCATAGAAAGTTACTATGGTGACAAGGAAGATCAAAACTCACACTGAGAAGAAGATAACAAAGTAAAAGCTCCTACATCTAAAGACTCTAAGAAAAATGTGAACTAGTCTCAGGCCCTGGAAGAACTCAAAAAGGATTCTGAAAATCAAGTAAGAGAGGGAGAGGAAAAGTTGGGAAGAGGAATGAGGGTGATGCAAGAAAATCATGAAAAATGAGTCAACAGCTTGGTAAAGGAGACACAAAAAAATACTAAAGAGAATAACACCTTAAAAAACAGACTAGGTCAAATGGCAAAATAGGTCCAAAAAGCCAAGGAGGAGAAGAATGCCTAAAAAAGCAAAGTGGTCAAATGGAAAAGGAGGCACAAAAATTCATTGAAGAAAAAAAATCCTTAAAAATTAAAATTGGTCACATGGAAAATGTCACTGAAGAAAATAATTCCTTAAAAATCAGAATGGAGCAAATGAAAGCTAATGACTTTCTTTTTTTTTTTCTTTTTTTAATTTTTTAATTAAATTTTATGTTTATTTTTAGTTTACAACATTCATTTCCACAAGATTTTGAGTTACAAATTTTCTCCCCATCTTTCCCCTATCCACCACTCCAAAACAGCCATCCCACTGAATATCCCCTTCCCCTATCTGGAGAGTTTATATTTCAATGGCAAAGCATTGGAAAACCCATGATCATCCCCACAACCATTACCACATTAATATTCTATCATCGATCTCCAAGCATTTATTAAATGCATATGACATACCTTAATACCCTGCTAGACACAGGGGATACAAAGACAAAAGTGAAAGCCCTTCCCCTCAAGGAGCTTACATTCTAGTGAAGGAGACTACACGTATCTCTATAAAGTAAACA
>JAQQSV010003792.1:0-14998 GCA_028646515.1 Pseudochirops corinnae | reverse complement strand
AAGGAAAGGTCCTTCTTTCATCTTCACTCGAGGCAAGCCCTCAGCAATCTCAGTTCCTGGGGAGACAAGGTTCCACAAAGCCATAGCTAGTGTCCTCATCAAGTCACTCTCTGCCTGTAGAACAGTCCCAGAACCCCTGAAAACATAAGCAAGGTCCCCTTCCAGGATTTCTGTGCAGGTACCACAAGAAAATCCTCCTTCAGGTCTTCTGAACCAACAGCCAGGTTCCAGGACCTCTACAACAGCAGTACTGTCCTTCACCAGCAGGTGAATCTTGGCAAAACGACATCAAAACAGACAGACAAAATGCCGGCATCACAGCCATGCCTCCTCAGTCCTTGGCAGTTCCGGATGGCAGTTCCAGGTGGGAGTTCCAATGGGCTCTTAGCGGTCTTTCTCTCAGCAACTCAGGCTCCACAATGCTGGATGCTACTCTCCCAAAGTCCTTCTTGCCTTTCTCTAGGTTTGGGCCTCTCTCCCAATTCATGGCTCCTCCCAGTTCATCCCTCTGTCTTCATGTCAACAAGTCCATCCCACAAGTGGGATTCACAAGCTCTGGGTTTTAACACTCAACCCAAAAACCAAGCCAATACAGGGGCATCTCCAAATTCCATTACCAATACAGACCCTATGTGAATTTGTTTGGGGTTTTTTTTGTGGAAGGATGCTATATTTCTTTATTATAAGAGAGGATGTTTTTCTTTGAGTTGAGATTTGTGGTAAGGGTTGAGAAATAAGTGGGTAATAATAGGAATTGTCAAAAAAAGAGTCAATGAAAATTTTTAAAAAATCATTTACAAAGAGACAAAGACTAGGAGGGTAATGTTGGTATCATCATGTTAAATATAAAACACACACATACTTTAGAGAACAAACTGCAGATGGTAGAGATTCATGTTTTCACACATACAGATACACACATATAATATATATATATATTTTCCTATTCTTTGTATAAAAGATTATTCTTGTTTGTTATTCCAGTTCATAATGCAAAAACTTTTCAAAATAATGTATTTAAAATATATCTAATCAAGCCTGGCCTTTCTGTCTTGTTAATTTAAAATATGATTTAAATATATTGCATTTAAGTCTTATCTCATTCAAAAAATGTATGATTGAAAGAATGTCAGGCTGGTCACATAGTGAGAGTAAGAGATGGTGTGGTGGACTGTCTGAACAATTGCTACAATAGCATTTGTGGAGGATAAAAATGACCTAAAGAAAAGTCTCTAGTATGTTGAGATTATATACTATAGAAATAATTTATTGGGAGGACACTCACAATTATCTCATGGGATCATGAGTGCTTCAGTTGTTATTTGCACTGTTAGAAGTACCCTCATTCATGATGTTATGATTTCTATGAGGTATTGGGCTTCAAGTAAAATGCATCTAATCCCTAGATTAGAATTTGTGTCCCATGTCTTATCTTTTTCGGTTTTTGAAAATAGCTACTGACTGGCTGAAGAGAGTTTAAGTGATAATGAGAAATTTATTCATTGCACTTCCTGCAGTAGGGGTCCATGAATTAGAAGTCATATACTTTTGTCAGTTTCAAAGATATGGTGGGAATGTAAACCAAAATGTGGAAGGCCAAAAAGAGGGGGTGGCACTTGGAAATGGAGGCAGCAAATATAGAACATTAAATTTAGGATTTTAGCTCTGAAAGAAAAGTCAGAAATGAGATAGTATTTGAAAGGAGCAAAAGTATCAAGTTAAGGAAAGACGAGAGAAATTGAAGATTCTCATTGTTCCCTTTTCTCTCAAGTCTATAAAAAAGATTTCACAACCTGTGTCTCATAACTTTATGGTCAGAAAACTCTGCTGTCAAATCTAAAGCCTTCTTGCTTCTGTTTGAGATCAATATGTTTTATATTCTCTTTGGAAAAAGGGAACAGCTTCTTATACTCATTCAGCATTCTTACATTTGAGTGTTATAAAGCCCCATTCAAGACTGCCCCGATTCCCTTAACATTATTTTTAGGAAAAAGGAAGGTATTAAATTGGAAAAGTATAAACTTTCATTTGGAAAAGTCATCATATGATCAAGAACTTGAAATTGAGGGGATGCCCATCAGTTGTAGAAATGCTAAATGAGTTTTGGTATATGAATGTAATATATTGTGCTATAAGAAATGATGAACAGGCAGACTTCAGAAAATCCTGGGAAGACTTATATGAACTGATGCTGAGTGAAGTGAGCAGAACCAGGAGAACATTGTACATAATAACAACCACAATGTGTAATGACCAACTTTGATAGACTTATCCCTTCCCAGCAATACAGGAAGCAAAAACAATTTCAAAGGACTCATGATGGAAAATGCCTTTCACATCCACAGAAAGAACTATAGAATGTGAATGCAAAGTGAAGCAGACTATTTTCTTTTGTTTTGTTTTTTCTTTCTCATGATTTCTCCCATTCGTTATAATTCTTCTATGCAACATGACTAATGTGAAAATGTGTTTAATAGGAATGTATGTGTAGAGCCTATATCAGATTGCATGCTGTCTTAGGGAGAGAGAGAGATAAAATTTAAAACTTATGGAAGTGAGTGTTCAAAACTAAAAATAAATAAATTAACTAATAAAAAATAAATATGAAAACAAGCAAACAAAAAAAAAGTCACCAACATCCTTCCCATAATTAATCAAACAGCAAGCATTTATAAGAAACTGCTGTGTGGCAGGCAATATCTTGAGTGCTTGCTGGGTGTAGAAACACCAAAAGTTAAACACTTCCTACTCTCAAGAACTTATATTCTATTAGGAGGGAGCATCTATATATAAAAATGTCATACTCCCTCTGTGGCTATTTTCCCTAGTGCATATTTGCATTGGTGGGCTAATTCCTCGGAAGGCAATTATTATTTATTATTTAAATAATAACAATAAAATAATAAGTAGTCTTTATAAATATTTTCAAGGTTTGCAAATTACTTTAAATATATTATCTCACTTAATACAACAACCCTGTGAGATAAGTGTTATCATTTTCCTCATTTTATGGATGAAAAAAAAATGGGGGCTGAGAGCTTAAGTGCTGTACTACCCAGAGTCATAGAACTGGTAAGTGCTCATAGCAAGGTTCAACTTAACTTTCTGACTCCAAGCTGAGCACTGAATGTATGACACCTAGCTGCCTCTCTTACTACTTTTCTTCCCAGGATTCTAGGGTGGATAACCATATGGGTTTAGAATCCTAGTACTGTCATTCCCAAGTCTCCAACCTCTGTGTTTTCAATTGATAGCCAGCCAAATTTCATTCATTCTTAGGATATTTAGTCAATGGATAGCAAAGACAGTTGTTATGGAAACCTCTCGCAAAATGTAGAACATATTTTCACCTAATACACATTAGGTCCCTGGGAAAAGTGGGCTCAAACTGAGAGATCATGAGGCCTTGTGATGAGCTCACAACTATGAACTACCAGAAATCCTTTCCTTCTTTGGTGAAGTGTCTATAAAATTCCTTTTAGGTGAACCTCTCTAACGATTGGTATAGAATCTTGAAAATACCTTTCTTCCATGTGTCAGGCATCTTTTGCAGTAGGGCTTTCAGCTCCCAATGCGGTTGCTGCCCTTAGCCATCCTTGCTTTATTCGACACTGCTGCCATTTCCTTATTGCTGGTGGCACCGGTGATGCCTCTGATGGTTCTCCCAAACTTCCAAGGGTTCCTACAGGTCATGGGAAGAGTTTGAGAAACTATCTACATCCCACAAGCTGTTCTCTCCAGTAGCCTGGGCTCCAGTTGTTTTACTAGACTGGCCTGCTTCTGGAATATGTAATTTCAAATTAGTTTGTCCCAGAAGTAGAGGTGTGTGTGTGTATTTTAGACAATCACAAGGTATTTTTTTATTTGATACGGTCTGTCTTTATTCAATAATTAACTTCGTTCCTCATAAATTGATCAAGTACTTGTTAACACCTAGCTTAAACCTTTGATCCAATGGAATAGACTTCTGTGTTTGCATTAATTGGGATTGGAATATATACAGAATAAATATAAAATAAATATAAGGAACTTAAAATGTAGATAGGTAGTGAGAAAATGAGCAATTAGGGAAATGGGGGAAGGCTTCATGTAGAAAGTGATGTTGAAGCTATATCTTGAATAAAAAGAAGGATTCTGACAGATAGAAATACTCAGTCCATTTTAAGCACCAGATATATCTTGTGTAAATCCATGAAGCATAGTGACAGAGTGCAATGTATGAGGAATAGAGAGAAGGTCAACTTGGCTGGATCATAGAGCTGGGAAGGACAGGGAGGGTAGAAAGATAAGATAGGGCTAGGTTTTGAAGGGCTTTAAAAAGCCAAATAGAAGAATTTATATTTCATTCTAGAGATAATAGGGAGTGACTGGAATTGATTGGGTAGAGGAAAGACATCTTAAGCTACGTGTTTTACACCTAAACAATATCTAAATGGACTTCTGGAATAAAAAAAGAGTCATAGTTCATAAAATCTCATAAATCTCAAACCTCACATACATTTTTATATTTCTATGAAAAATGAATCTGTTTTCACCACTAAAAATAGTGTTAACACATTATCCCAGAAAAAAAAGTGGATGATTCTTTATTATTTTAATGCTGAAAGATTTAGTCAAAGACTATTTGGTGTGTGTGTGTGTGTGTGTGTGTGTGTGTGTGTGTGTGTGTGTGTGTGCATGCTCTCAAGCTCATGCAGAGGGACAGGCTTTTCACTTAAAGAGCATTTTAGAATTTTTGTTTTTGTCAGAAAAATTTTAGTGGTGTGAATCCTAGCAAATTTATTCTTTTGGTAAAAAAATAGAATTTGTTATGATGATTGGCACATATGATATCTTCCACAATGGGAATGGATATTATTTGGAAATATTTGATACTTAATACTGTTTCTGGTCCTATTTGAAAGCAGAATATATTCTCCTCAGGTTCCTGGAAAATGCCATGCTGTCAATAAACAAATATTCAAATTAATTTTTCTTTTTGCTTATTTCTGACTTTTGCAAGCTGCTATTAAACATAAGAAACCTTAAAAAACTTGCATGCATATATACATATATATGGTGGCATTATAAAATGTGCTTCTAATCTTTTTTTATTTTATCTTTTTACTTTTAATATTTTTTCTACTTTATTTTTATTTTCAACATTCATTTCCACAAGATTTTGAGTTACAAGTATTCTCCCCATCTTTCTCCTACCCCCCCAACCTAAGATAGCAAACCTACTGAATACCCCTTCCCCCAATCTGTTCCCTCTTATATCCTCCCCAGTGTTCCCCTAACTTTCTGGTAGGGCAAGATGGATTTCTATACCCCAGTGCCTGTGTATCTTATTTCCTAGTTGCATATAAAAAACAAGTTTTTACAATTTTTTTTTTAACTTTGATTTCCAGATTCTTCTTCTTCTTCCCTCCTCATCCACCGCCACTGGGAGATCATGCGATTCAATATAGGTTGTACATGTAGTAGTTACGCAAAACGTTTCCATGGTAGTTATACTGTGAAAGACTAACTATATTTCCCTCCATCCTATCCCATCCCCCACTTATTCTGTTTTCTACTTTGACCCTGCCCCTTTTCAAAATGTTTCCTTCTAAGGAAATTTGCACTCTTTTCTATCATCCCCCCTTTATCTCTTTCCTCTCTACTTCCTGTAGGGTAAGATACCCAATTGAGTATGTATGTTATTCCCTCCTTAAGCTAAATTCAGTGAGAGTAAGGTTGACCCATTCCCTTTCCCCTTCCTGCTCTTCCCCTTCATTGTAACAGTTTTCTCTTATCTCTTTTATATAAGATAGTTTACCCTAATCTATCTCTCCCTTTCTCCCTCTCCCAATATATTCCTCTCACTTCTTAATTTTATTTTTTAGATATCCCTTCCTATTCAATTGATCCTGTGCCCTATGTCTATGTATACCTGTACACATATATACACATGCTCACATATGTATTCATATGCATATATACCCTCCTATATGGACATATATATGTATGTATACATATAAATACATTTATATTCCCTTCAACTATCCTCATACTGAGAAAAGTTTCATAGGTTACAATTATCGTTTTTCCATGTAAGCATGTAAATAGTTCAACTTTAATAAGTTCCTTATGATTTCTTTTCCCTGTTTACCTTTTCATGCTTCTTGTATTTGAATGTCAGATTTTCTATTCAACTCTGTTTTTTTCATCAAGAATGCTTGAAAGTCCTCTATTTCATTGAATAACCATATTTTCTTCTGAAGCATTATACTGAGTTTTGCTGAGTAGGTGATTCTTGGGCTTAATTCTAGCTCCTTTGACCTCTGGAGTATCATATTCCAAGCCCTTCTGTCCCCTAATGTAGGAGCTGCTAGATCTTGTATTATCCTGATTGTGTTTCCACAGTACTCAAATTGTTTCTTTCTTACTGCTTGTAATATTTTCTCCTTGATTTGGGGACTCTGAAATTTGGCTATAATATTCCTAGAAGTTTTCTTTTGGGGATCTTTTCAAGAGGTGATCGGTGAATTCTTTCAATTTCTATTTTGCCCTCTGGTTCTAGAATATCAGGGCAATTGTCCTTGAAAATTTCTTGAAGAATGATTTCTAGCCTCTTTTTTTGATCATGGCTTTCAGGTAGTCCAATAATTTTTAAATCATCTCTACTAGATCAATTTTCCAGGTCAGTGGTTTTTCCAATGAGAGGCTGCCACCTCTTGCCCTGGGGGGAGGGGCTGGACTCTGCTTTTCTGTCACCTGGTTCCCACAGAGTTCCTAGTGACCTTTTACTTCCTCTTTGGTGTTTATGGATTGAGAACTCTAGAAACCACTACAGGGGCTGGTGATTGACTCTCCTGAAGTCTGCTCTGTCCAGTCTGGGCTGCAAGTCTGGGAAAGTACTGTGCTCAGCTCTCAGCCTGGTGCAATAGGCTCTTCCTGTCGGCCTGCCAGGCTGCCTTCTGCAGGAGAGTTGTTTCTTTCTGTCACTTTGTGGGTTCTGTAGCTCTAAAATGTGTTTAGAGTCATTTTTTTTTACAGGTATTCTAGGTGTTTGGAGTGGGAGATTAAGCAAGTTCCTGCTTTTACCCCACCATCTTAGCACCGCCCCCCCTGTGCTTATAATCTTTCAGACAGTAGAAGAAGCAAGTTGAATTAGAAGATATTTTTCTGTAAAGTATGAACCCCAAGAATATAATGAATCCAGTTAATGTTGTTTGGAAGGTGGTAAATCACAAAGGAGGCTGCTAGGTGGCCCAGTACATAGAGTACTAGTCTTGGCATCAGGAGGATATGAGTTCAAATGTGTCCTCAGATGCTTACTAGAGGTGTTATCCTGACGAAGTTGCCTAACGCTGTTTGCCTCAATTTCCTCATCTATAAAATGAGCTGGAGAAGGAAATGGGAAACCACTCCTGTATCTTCATCAAGAAAACCCCAAATGGGGTCATGGAGAGTCAGATACAACTGAAATGATTCAACAACAACAGCAAGATAACAAAGGACAAGTATATTCAGTGGAAAGATTGGAAGGATAGGAAGTAGCTTACTTCAGTTGCACATCAGAGTTGAAATGAAAGTCAGAAAAGCTTCATGGTATAATGAGCAGAGGATTTAGCCAGGGTGAATCTGATTCTCATAACTTACTAGTGCTGTGACTTTGATTAAGTGACTTAATCACTCTGTGCATCAGTTTCTCAGTTTGGAAAAAATGGAGTAGTAGTCGTACTTATATTAACCACCTTATTGGGTAGTTGTTAGGAAAGTACTTTGTGCAAGGGGAAAAAAATACACATACATGTAATTAGCTTAGTAGCTGGAGAAACTTATTTCTAGTAATGGTGTTTGATTCTTGTTTTTTGAAAACTATAATTCATAGATCTTATAGATATTCTCCTAGTTTTTTTTTTCCTGGATCTGATGGTCTGTAGAATGACATTTATTTTACCTCACTATGGTCTTAAAGGCTGTGTGAGAATTCTGAATGTCTAGGTGATGACGATGTTTCGTAGCAGAATGATAAATCCTAACAACTAGAGACTGTATCCAGACCTTCTGTGCTATATCTGTATTTGAGAATTCTAATTAAAATCCCTTTTTTTAAAGTACCTTGGCCATATTTGCATTTCTAAGTTTAGGTATCAGAGAAGTCTAAAGTGCTGCCTAATTTATGGATGACAGACATTTAAAAAATAATATGCACACTTGAAGATAACTATAATCATTCTTTTGTGGTTTCTCTTCTGATATAATATAAAATATAGCAAATAAAGATTGATACTAGTTTCATGGAATTTTATCTAGAATGAAGTTTTGTAAAAACAAAAAAAATTTATCAAGTATATTCTTATCATCTACTTTGTTCTTATATTCTGCTGTGTATCAATGATAGATTACAAGTAAAAAATGAACCCATAGGAGTTTATAACTTAGTATGGAGACACAAGACATACATAAAACATTTAAAAAACAAATGAACCAGAATTTCAAAAAATAGTGGTGCGATGGTTTGGATACTCTAAGAGGGGATTCTTTTTCAGGTATGGATAAAACCAGATGACCTTTTAGTTTCTTTCCAATTTTGAACTAGTTCTTTTGAGAAGAAATTCATATTCTTTGGTTATCTCCATTGCAGTGAGTGGAGTATGGTATAGTTTCACCTTTGACAAATATGGGTTTTATGACTTGTTGTAAATCTTTTAACGCCTCTGTTTTCTGAGCAATTTATCTAGGACTATAAGTTAGAGAATGAGTGAACTTGTATTGGTTGAAGGATTTCTGCACTTTGGAGTTTCATATACCAATGAAATCACAGAACCAGTCACTATGCTTATCCTGCTTTTTCGATGGTGTTGTTTGAATGATTCTGTTCTGTTTTGTTTTCTTTTGAATTGCTTTTATCTTATATCTGTTGCATTACTGGTTGGTTTCATTTTCAAATTTGAAAAATATGCATGCAAATATGTTGACTACAGTTCTATATTCAAATGTCTTCTCTAAATATGCACATGCAGTAGTTGAGCTGTCTTCTGTTTTATTTGCTCACTTTAAAAATAAATCATTCTTTGGATTTTAATTGCATCTTATTCCCTTTGCTATCTGCTTTAAAACTTTTTTAACATATAATTTGAATAAAATTAAGCAACATAATATTAAATCAAATTATACAAATTAGCATCTTTCTTTGGAAATTATGATGATTGGAATAATGGTAGAGGTCTGGGCAGGAAGGAACACTTTGTTCCCCAAAACTCATTTCTGAATACCATTTCTAAATCTATTAAAATCATTAACCCCATCTATAAATCAATGTAATGAATATGTAGTCTGATGAAATTAGGATTCCTTTTACATAATTTTTAGCAGTTTCTCAAATTCTTTCTGGTGAATACTCCCAATATAGTTTTGACAATTTACAAGTACTATTTGTCTCATTTCACATTATTTCCAGGATCATCTGTATAATGAAATTTACTAGCCTGCCTTAGTCTGTATCTTTTCTCAGTTATATATTGTTGCCTGGTCCTATATTCTTTAAATATCAAAGATGTGATAATCTGTATTTCTTTACATTTTTCTGGAGTGGTCACCGCAGTGAGCACTGTGAAGCTGGCATAGGTTTTGTAATAAAATCCAATCTAGTCATCAAGTTTATATGCCTCCTAAAAGGAGTGAATGACAAGCTTATAACATTGTGATTGCCACTTGTAGGTAAGTGCCACACTACTATCATCAGTGTGTATGTTTCCACCATGATGAACCCTGATGAAGTCAAAGAAAAATTTTATGAAGACATGGAGAACCACCCTCATCATCAATGTGCTAAAAGGCGACAAGCTTGAAATTTTGGATGACTTTAAAGCCAAAGTAGGCACAGACTGTCAGATATGGCAGGGAGTGCTTGGGAAGGAATGAAGTTGGAAACAGCAACAGCAATGATCACTTACTTCTGAAGTCTTGTGTCTCATGACATCATTATCAGCACTGTCTTTCATTTGGCTAAATGCAATAAAACTGTGTGGGTATACCCTCACAACAAATATAGCAGAATATCATTGTAAGGAGAAGAGATGATAGAATGTGAGAGTGATGAAGGAAATGTGCAGCACACAGTGCTGGACCAATCACAGACTTATCCTCTCCAAGTTAAACATTCACATTGAAGAAAAGTGGTGACTCCAAAGCAAGAGACTACCAAAAGATTTAATGTCAACAGATTACAGCACTTCTCCTTCCAAGAACAATTTGTTATTAACTTGGGGGGAAAACTGAGCCAACATACAGTTGACAAAAGTGGAACAGAAATGGACTGGGCAGCTTTTACTGCATTTACTCATTTGGACCAGAACACTAATGAACATCAGGATTGGTTTGATGAAAATCATGAGGAAATTTAGAAGTTACTAAATCAAAAATGATAATTGTACAAGGTTTAGTGTCAGGATAGTTCATCTGTCTCTAAGAAGATAGCATTTAACTCCATCAAAAGTAAAGTGCAAACAAAGCTTAATGAAATGCAAAATTCTTGGTTTAGTAAGAAGGGAGAAGAAATTCAAGTTTACACTGAAAGTAACAATCCAAAGTGCTTTTATGATGCCCTGAAGGTTATTTATGAGCCTAAGACCTATGGTACATCTCAGCTACTCAGCAGTGATGGAGCCATGTTGATTAGTTATAAGGCCATGATCTTAGAGATATTGCTTGAACACCTACATAATATTCTCAACAGACTATCATCAAACAATGCTGAAGCTATTTACTGTAGGCCTCAGTTTGAAGTCAGTTCCTTTCTGGCTGAACTTCCAGCTGAAGAAGAGGCGCTGAATGCCATTAAGCTCCTCCCATGTGGCAAAACAGCTGCTTCTGATCCTATTCTGGCAGGGATTTACAAGGCGGGGGGCGGGGCACTGATCATGTAAAAGCTGACTGAAATCTCCTAGATTATATGGCAAGAGGAGGTTATCTCCCAGGGTTTCAAGGATGCCTCCATTGTCCATCTCTGTAAAGGAAAAGGAAATAGGTTGTCCAGTGACAATCATAGTGGGGAGGGGATCTCTCTCTCTTTCTTTTTTTTTTTGGAGGGTGGAAGGCAAGGCAATTGGGATTAAGTGACTTCCTCAAGGTCACACAACTAATAAGTGTCAAGTCTGAGGCTAGATTTGAACTCAGGTCCTCCTGACTTCAGGGCCAGTGCTCTATTCCAACTGTACCACCTAGCTGCCCCGGATCTCTCTCTTATAGTTATTGCCGGTAAGGTTCTTGCTAGAATCCTCCTTTATAGGCTGATCCTACACCTAGAAGATAGTAATTTACCCAAGAGCCAGTGTGGCTTCAGAATGGACAGAGGAAAGGTCAATATGGTGTTTGCTATCTGACAGTTCTAGGAGAAATACCAGGAGCAGAACAGAAGTAGAGGTCTGGCAAAGGTCTTTGAATACTGAAGGTCATAAGGGCTAGTGGAAGATCATGGGAAAATTTGGTTGTCTATAGAAGTTCATCAATATTGTTTGCCTGTTCCATGATGGCATGCTTACACAAGTTCTGGATAAAGGAGGATGCTCTCATGATTTTCCAGTCATCAGTGGAGTGAAGCAGGTCTGTGTGTTTGCTCTCGTGCTTTGTAGCATGATATTTTCAGTGATGTTGTGGGATGCCTTCAGCAACAACATAAGTAGCATCGAGATCAGCTACTATACTGATGGTAAATTATTTAACTTGAAAAGGATACAAGCCAGGATTAAAGTGGAAGGAGAGTTAGTACTTAACAGTGCAGCCTCTGAGGCTGAGATGCAACAGAGATGCATCAGTTCTATGCCACTTGTGCTAATTTTGGCCTGATAACACCAAAAAAACTGGTTCTCCACCACTACTGCACTATCCATACATGGAACCATCAGTTATAGCAAATGGAGAAATTTTATATGCTATAGATTGGTGCACTTACCTTGGCAAGTATGCTTTCCAGGGATGTACACATAGGTGGTGGGGTTGATGCATGCATTGCCAGAGCTAGCTCAGTGCCTGGGAGTCTCCAAAGGAAAGTATAGGAGAGAAGGGATATTAGGCTGCCTACCAAACTGAAGAGCCATTGTGTTGACCTCACTGTTGTATACCTGTGAAACCTGGACAGTATACCAGTACCATGTCAGGCAATTGAATCATGTCTATTTGAATTGTTTTAGGAAGATTCTGACTTAGCGATATAACGTATCAGATACTGAGGTCCTTTTTCAAGCTTAACTACCAAGTTTTCAAACCCTACTGCAGAGAGCTCAATTTTGATGACCATGTCGTTCAAATGCCAAACATAGGTTTGCCTAAAAGATTATTTTATGGAGAAATCACTTAAGGCAAGTGCTCACCTAGAGGTTAGAAGAAGTGATACAATGGCCACCCCAAACTCTGAAGAACTTTGGAATTGATTGTGAGCAATAAATTTATTTTTAAATAGTATTTAAAAAATTATGTGTAAAGACAATTTTAACCTTATTTTTTTTTTAAATTGAGTTACAATTTTTTCTCCCTCTGTCATTCTTCTTAAATTGGTAAGCAGTTTTATATAGGTTGCATATGTGCAGTCATGTAAAACATATTTCCATATTTGTTATGTTGTGAGAGAAAAAACAGACCAAAAGAAAAAAAAACCATGAAAAACATAAAGTAAACATAGTATCTTTTGATCTGCATTCAGGCTCTCTCAGTTCTTTCTTTGGATGTGGACAGCATTTTCCATCACGAATCCATTGTCTTAGATAATTTTATTTCTGAGAAGAGCTAAGTCCTTCACAGTTGAGCATTGCACAGTGTTCTCTTGGTTCTGCTCCTTTCGCTTTGCTTCATTTCATGTCTTTCCGGGTTTTTCTGAAATCTGCCTTCTCATCTTTTCTTATAGAACAGTAGTATTCCAGTACATTCTTATGCCACAACTTGTTTGGTCATTTGCCAATTAATGTATATCCCTTCAGCTTCCTTTTTTTTTCCACCACAAAAAGAGCTGCTGTAAATATTTTTGTACATATGCATCCTTTTCCCTTTTTTATGATCTCTTCATGATACAGATCTAGTAGTGGTTTTGCTGGAACAAAAAGTATGTATGGTTTTATTGTCCTTTGAACATAGTTCCACATTGAGATGTACAAATTTAGAGACATCTCCATTCCAAATATTCATATGAACTATTTGTGCTTGACCTGTGGTAGAACCTTCTAAGCTCATATTGGTCTGATCGGCCATGGTCAGACTCACCGTACATTTATCATGATGTAATGTCATTTTGGGTCCTCTTCAAGTACGAAGAACAAGAGCCAATCACATTTCTTCTCCATCCCTTTTATATATATCTGCCCTTCCTTTCTACACCTATTCTCCTCATGCTACTGCCTCTGTCTCATTTACTCTTGAGAAAGAATTTGGTAGAGGACTTTCTTGGTCTTCTTCTGCTTTATGTTTCCCCTTATACCTGTACATGTTTCCCATACCCTTCATGTGAATAACACAACCAAATAAAATGTACTAAGCTTCTTCAGCTTCATATGCCTCTTTCCTCACTCTGACAATTTATAGGACTCTGAAGATATCAAGTTATTTTCCAAAGTTGTGTTGGAATGATTGCTTTGGAGTATTTTATAATTTCAGGAATTTAGAATAATCTGTATCTTTCTTTTCTGTTTAGTTGAGAATATTCTGTGGTGCTAATGTCTCTTATGTATACTGTTACCTCACCATTCAACAGAAGTTCTCTTTTAATATTTTTAATTCTTTATTTATAGTGGTAATTGTGCTACTTTAGCACTTATCCATTTGGGGTTTAAAGAGTGCACTTTTCTACCCATTTCTGAACCTATCCACAAATTCCTTTGCCAGCTTACTTTTTGTTATTTAAGAACTTATGGTTTAGTTTCTGAAATTTTAAGTAATCAGATTTCATTCTCAGTTTGTGCTGAGAGAACAGCATTTTCCCCTTCTAAAGGGGTTATTTTCTGAATTAAAAGACCATGTTAGTGATTTCCTGGGTACCCGTTTTATTACCCTCATTTGTTTATGATGGCTGTTCTTTAATCCCAAAAGCTCTCATGGTAGAAAAAAAAATAATTGAATGAGCTCAATACTTCTTTCTTTGCAAAGTGGATTAACATCAGCTCTGCAGAGAGCTGCTTGAAGAGAAAGTGGTATAAATACTTTTAAATCCAGACAGAATTCCCTTCTGCAATATATTTGCCATATACAAGCCTACTTTTTGTGTAGTGGGGAAAATAGTGCATATTTAAATAGCTGTGCTATGTTATATACATTTGATGTAAAGCATATAAAACCGTTCTAAAGAAGTTGAACAGTATGTAACAAAATGTTCTAGTTTGTAGACGTTTAAATTTTTTTTTCATTAACAAGCATTTATTTTGTTTCCTTCTCTCTTCAGCTGATTTTGTGATTGATTGATTGAGTCTAGATTTGTGATTACATTAGAATGGGGAAATCTTATTTGAGGAGCTCCTTCCACTAATGCAGACTGGCAACTTCTCTGAAGTTTCCAGACATGCAGAGTTCCCTGCAGCATTATAAAATTTGGACAGTTCCCCATTATATATCAGAAGTAAGTCCTGAACTAACATCTTCCAACCCAGGTCAACGTTGTGTATTATGCCACGTTGTACCTCAAGATGAACTTTGATATCTATTTTATTATTTTTTATTTTTTAAATAATTAACTTTTGTTTATTTTTAGTTACATCATTGATTTCCACAAGATTTTGAGTTACAAATTTTCTCCCCGTCTTTCCCCTACCCACTCCTCAAAACAGTGATCCTACTGTATACCCCCTCCTTCAATCTGCTCTCTCCTATATCTCCCCCATCACCCCTCTGACTTTCTGGTAGAGCAAGATGGATCTCCCTATCCCAGTGTCTATATCTTATTTCCCAGTTGCATGTAAATAATAATAATAATAATATATATATATAAATTTAATATATTTTTATATATTACATATTATGTATTACATATAAATTTAATAAATTTAAT